>JAQIWG010002596.1:0-19942 GCA_034695025.1 Chamaedrilus cognettii | reverse complement strand
TGTGTGTGTAGGCTATGTACAGTAAATGCATGAGCTCAAGATAATGTGTTGTGTGTGTGTGTAGGCTATGTACAGTATATGCATGAGCTCAAGATAATGTGTTGTATGTGTGTAGGCTATGTACAGTATATGCATGAGCTCAAGATCATGTGTGTGTGCAGTATATGCATGAGCTTAAGATAATGTGTTGTGTGGGTGCAGTATATGCATGAGCTCAAGATCATGCACAGAGATCTCAAGACACAAAACATCTTCCTCACTAAGAGCAAGATCATCAAAGTTGGTGATCTCGGCATCGCGCGGTGAATCTTCTCAGTCTTTCATCAATCGCTTTTGTCTAGTTTATGGCCGGATTATTAGAATGACTTTTTATCACAACGGCATGATAATTTTCTCGAAGTTTTTTGACATTGATTGCTACATATTGTTTTAAAAATATAAAAATATTTTATCGATAGCCTGCAATTTAATTCTGGGCTTTCGCTGCAATTTTTTTTAAAGTCTGCTTGCGTATTACGTACAAACACACCAACCACCTGCTGAAGTGGTGCTCCTTATTGTGGGTGCGCTTGAACTCATGGCTGCTTTGTGTAGATGATATCAGAAAACTCATGATACGAAAGAGCATCAAAAAATATTATTGATCTCATATTTATGCTTGTTTTGCAATGTTTGCTTAAATTAGAATCTTCACACAAGACTAACGCGACAAAGTAAGTAGCTGTTAGATGACCGATTGTGTCATGCGTGTTTACAGGGTGTTGGACAGTTCTAGTGACATGGCAACAACTCTTATTGGGACACCCTATTATATGAGTCCCGAGCTCTTCTCCAACAAGCCCTATAACTTCAAGGTATTGCTGAATTGAACTGCTGGCCTGCACACCCAGTTACTTAAAGGTGCAGTTTTATACGTTTAATTCGATGTTGAACTGTATGCAGTTCTTTTGAATATTTGACAGACAGGGTTTTAGTACTCCGTAACTTGTTACATTAATGTTTTGTCGCTTATTTATTGCATTAGTTTCTTGAAACGTCCTATACGGAGTTCATGCTTATTTTATCATTTTCATAGTTGTAACTGTGTTCAGTGTATGTTAGATTACTGAAAAACAGTTCTCTCTAAAAAAAAACATTATTTAATTCATTTGTCAACAAGTCATAGCCAGTTGTTTACAGTTGTAAAATGTATGTAGTTCTTTATATTTGTATGTACAGTTGATAGATTTAATTTTATAGAAATCATTAATAGAACTGTGCGTATGGAAAAGATGCATGATTCTAGCAGTCTTTTCTGAATAAGGATTAATATGGCTGAGTTGAGCCTGGTTCTGCTGCTGCAGTCGGACGTGTGGGCGCTCGGTTGCTGTGTGTACGAGATGACGACCCTCAAGCACGCCTTCAATGCCAAGGACATGAACTCGCTCATGTACAAGATTCTGCGCGGCAAGGTTGATGAATTGTTTGTTGTCAACCAGCTGTGACCGTCTCGAGCCTAATAGTTTTGAACCAATCAGATTAACGCGATTTATCAATCTAAAGACGCGGTCGCGAATGAGGCACGTGATGTGTGGATCAGATGCCGGCCATGCCGGACATCTATTTCGCGTTGTATTTAAGGTCATTTAAATGCTTGATTCGTAGTTTAGATTCCAGCCATGTCGGACATATATATCATATCGTCTGTAGGGTAGCTGACCTGATGTGTTGTTAAGATGCCGGCCATGCCAAACATGTATATATCATATCATCTAAGATAACTGATCTTTGGTGCCCGATGTGCCGTTTAGATGCCGGCCATGCCGGATATGTACCGCCTCGAGCTCGTCAACCTCATCAAGGCGATGCTCAACAAGAGTCCGGAGAAGCGACCGAGCGTCAACCGTATCCTGCGCGACCCCTACATCAAACAGAACATCGCTGTCTTCCTCGAGGGTACCAAGAAAGGGTGCGTTTCAAGTTTCTTGTACTAATTACTATCATCGTAGCAAATATTTCTGGCTTCACTAAGGTTGTGAACACTCGGCGAAATGCTCTGAAGCTTAAAACATTACTTGTATTGATTTGGATTTGCCTCGTTTTTCTGTGTTTTAAATTGGATTTTGCGTTCTCTCTTAATTGTATTTTGAATATATGTGTATCGTCATTGTGTGGTGCTGCAGTGCACAGTCTGGGTCGAGGCCGGGGACGGCCGAGAGGCGGGGTAGCAGCGCGAGTAGACGCGGCTCAGACGGCGCCGGGGTGGGGGGCGACGGACCAGTCAAATCTTCAGCCAATACACCTGCTCAGGTGACAGTCATGAGATTGCAATTTGTACACTCTTTGTTTTCAGAATTTGTTTGTCTCTAGCATATATTTTGAAATGTTATTATGCAGTTCTTTGTCTTCAGTTTTTTGGGCGCTCACGTGCAATTAACATGTAGTGGGCAAATTCCTTTTTTAAGATTTGATTATCTCCAACATGTACAAGATTCTGCATGGTACAATTCTAAGTGGTCCTTAGGACTCGTCGTTAGCTTTATACCTTAACTCTAGACCTAACCCAAACCCTTAATCCTAATCCTAGCTGATCCTAGACCTAAATTTGACCCAAACCAAAAAGTCTTATCTCAAACGCCTGTGGCTAATTCCTGCAATTTTTTCATGTTAGTGACGGATCCAAGGGATGGCTCAAATCTTTTGAACACGTAACGAGTCCGTCAAGGATAACGGGCTCTAGAGAGTGCTAAAACTCTGATTGTATTCGCTAGCCCCCCGGGGGGGGAGGCCGCGGGGGCACGCGGGTGGAGGAGTCCCTGGAGCCCCTGCACATCAACCAGGAGCTCGAGCCGATCCATGAGGAGCCGACCCCCCGCGACAGCGTCGACCTCAGCGGGGAGGCGCCGGGGGGGGCGCACCAACATCGGCGGTACGCCCCCTTCTTTGTTGATCTTTATTATGTTTTTGATTATATCATCTTCTCGCTTCTTCTTTAATGAACATTACTTCAGCTTATGTACTGAGTATCATACTGATAGCCCTACTATTAATTTGTTTGAATTCAGTTTCGCAGTATAAAATCTGACGTTTCAAGCCTTGGGTAAGTTCTAAATATTGAGCTATGTAGTAAATTATGACTACTGTGTGAGCATCCTTAAGCAGCAAAATAAGCCATTCAATAGCTTTACTATTGCATGGCTCTGTAGATCTCCGCAGCGTTGTTTTAATTACTGCTACTACGCATTTATGAAGAACATAGGGCTTCATTTATGTTATTATCTTTATCATTCATTTACTTGACTAAAATTTTGCATGTTATTTAGGTTTATTCTTTACCTATAATAATATTGATATTATTTGCATCATTTAAATCGCGGACAATTTATGCTTTATGATTATTTCAGTGATTCGCAGGGGAGATCTGAAGAAGTAGGTCAGGGCAGGTCAGAACGACCCCGGCGAAGGTCAGAGTCGGCAGGCCGAGAGCGCCCATTGGCCGGTTCATCGAACCAAATTGGGTCGGGTTACGATGAGGCAGGATACGGGCCGGATGGCGACGGGCGACAGGTCTGTAGATTTGATGCCGTTGTTTGGTGTGCACTCACTTCATTAGTTTGGCTTTGTCGTTGACACTGGCTATGAATGCCACGGAGGTAGTTGCAATTTGTTGATGTTTAATTTTAATTTTAACACTATATTATGTGCTTCACAGTGCGTTATTACCGTACTCTTAGACTTGTTATGGTTGTTTACTTGCTATGTATTTCTTGTTTCACTGCTGTACCAGTTTTTCCACAAAATTAATTGTCATGCACCATTTCTAAAGTCTCTTTTCGATACAACTCATAAAGATGAATAGGTGTCGTTTATTGCGAACAATTATTTTACATCCTTGATTCGTTTTTCTTAGTTCGCTCTTTGGTACCTAATCTACTGATCTGCACTGCCGTTAGTTTTAATATTCTTTGTTCTTTTTGTGATGTAATTAATCCGTGATGTTATTGAGAGCATCACTATCATGTCAAATGAAATCTTCTACACCTGTACATTGTACATCTAATTCAATAGAAGGCACTATAGCTGTAGTTTGTTGAGTAAAAGCAACAGTGTGTTTAGGTCCCATATGTAAAGAGCACCTCGCCCAAGATATCACCTAATTCTACAAAGTCAAGCAGCAGCAGTGGCAGCAGCCCAAAGCCACAGCATCAGCAGCAGCAGCTGCAGCTTGTGGATGCTGACGTCCAACTGAAACGAAAGAAACGTCACGAGCTCAAGGCAGCACAACATCCGGAGAACCCCCCCTCAGTGGTCCTCCTAGACAAGAACATTAAAAAGAACGACATTGCATCACAAGACTCCCGCAGCAACATTGCCCGAATGCTCGTGAACAATGACGCTAACAACCACCGCAACAACCAATCAGAATCTAACCGATCGAAAAACATTCCGATTCCAGGAAGGAATACCGATGAACCAGACAACGGCTGGGACAACAGGGGGGTCAAGATAGGAGGACTGATCCCGAGTCGTCATTTAGAAAGGAGCGGATCCAGGAGCAGGATTGAGGAGGTGCTGTTTAATCCGGTCATCAAGAGTCCCCCGAGGCACGGGCTGGATCATCAGTTGCCTGTGCTAGGCAATCAAGTGAGACGCGTCTGATTTTGTTAAAATTAGCATCAAATTCATCATCGCAAAATGGCAGGATCGTATATTTTTATGCTGTAAATACATAATGTGTCTATTATTATTTCAATTTCTAATAAAATTGGATAAACATTAATCTTAACACTAATTTTTGCATGGTGGTATCGATCGATCCCTGTTGCTATTGCGGTCCCTCTGAGCCCTCTCATTGGCGCTTCATAGTGATTATGACGCGGAGAAGATCTTAAGCGAAGCTTATCGGTCTGGACGTTGAAAGTTTGTTTTCGACTATCAGCCTAGGAATGGCTACGGGTCTTATGGGCTGTAGAAGAAGGACTACGGGTCTTATGGGCTCCAGAAAAAGGGCTGCGGGTCTTATGGGCTATACAGGAAAAGGGCTCGAGAGGCACAGGCAGGGGCCGCTAGTCATATATAATATATAATATATAGTAACAATTATTTTACTGACCGAGGTAGAATTTAGATGCCTTACAAGATTGTACGTGCTCATTTGCTATGTTTTGTCGATGTACTTTATTTGCAGACCTGTTTCCACTTAGTAATTTACATGATAGAAATTTATTGTTTTTTAAAAGCACAACTGCCACTGGCTTTTCCATCCACGGCTCTTCAATAGGTGTGACACTACATACACTATTGCACTTCATGACGTATACATTTCATTCTGTCTAACTTCTTGTACCGGTAACTATTGTAAAATAAAAGTATAATTTCTATTGGATAGGTTACTAGATCCATTTTGTTCTAGTGCACAGTTTTATACTGAGACTCCGCAGACTCGAGCGCTGAACCTCTACCTTATAACTGCCTTTTGTCAGATATTTTTTTATTAGCTGCCTCCGTGCAGGCCGGGGAAAAAAGAATTGGCTTGCAGCCCAGAGCTCCCCGGGCGAGTCGTAAAAGGTGACTAAAGCATGGGGAGCGGTTCTGTGCCTGATCCCTTGCACAGAACCGGACTGTATATGGTCTTTGTACTATGCGCAGTCCCTTAAATACAAATAACAAACTTTTATATGTTGAAGTAGAATAAGCAAGTGACGCTAACGAGTAGATTTAATGAATAAATTGTATCAAATAGACTTGATTGGTTTTTATTTAGGTCAAATGGCGTTGTGGGATTTAGACTTTGGCTGTGGGTCTTTCAATTTATCTATTGTTCTGAACATTTGCTGTAAAAATTATCAGTATTTAATAAATGCTGGCAGTACAAATGCTTTTTTGACAAATACCTAAGCCAGTATGCAAAACGTTACTTGTATATTGATCATATCCTTGTTTTAGTCGCCTCTGCCGGGCAGAGCCCTTCCCCTTCCCGCTAAAAAGACCTCCACCGCCCACGAGTCTACCACCAAGCCCCTCAAGCCCCACAGCCCGGCCCGCGTTCGGCCCATCGGGACCTCCAGCCCCTCCCCCGCAAACCGATCTTGCGCCCCCGCCCCCTCCCCTCCTCCGGCGTCGAGGGGAAACCGGAGGGAGGAGGGGGATGAGAGGAAGGCCGGGGGGGCAGGGGGCGCCAGTTGGGTGGATCGGGAGTCAGGGTACGCATCTGTTAGCAGTTCGGTGGGGAGCAGCAGGGATAATATGGGGGGTGGGGGCAGGCCCCTCCCTTCAAATGGTGGCGGTGGGGGGAATGGAGGGGGGACGCCTAGGATGAGTGCAGAGACTCCCAAGGTAAGTTGTGATTTTTACTTTGTGTCGGTTTCTACGCCAATCTGGACATCAGTTTAGATATGCGCTTGTGCTGTGCTCTTTGAAATAACCTTTTGTCATTTTTATTGTTGCTGTAGATGTATGCTTATTGGTATTATCAATCTATATCCGTTTCTTTTTACTTCCTTTTTGTCAGTCTAGGTATCTTATCAGTCTTGCTCTAGGAAACTAGAATATCCTATCTCTTTGACATACTAGCGTTTTAGTGGCTGCATTTCCCACCTAGGCAGGGGTGGGCCATTTGCAGCTACAGACACAACTACTTGTGCGCCCTCCTATCCCGTCGCCTATGTCCTCCTATCTCCTATCTCTCTGACTTTTTAAAATTTCCAATGTAGCATAGTATAGAGACGGGGTTCAGTTTTGTCGTGCTCGTGACAGTTGTGCGGTGATGTTTGTGACGTGTCACCAGGTGTCGACAGCGGCACGCGCTCGCAGGCGAGCGGAGAAAGAGATGCAGACCCCGCGCGCTTCTCGCAGCAGCATCGGTCTGTCTTTCTGTCTGCTAGTTTGCAGTCAATGTCCAATGCCGAGCAGTTGACATTGTTTATATTATGGTCGTAGTGTCTATTTTTTACTAGTTTCCCTGCGAGGTTTTAGACTTTTAGCATTTATTTACCTCTTCCTGGCAGTTGGTTAATTCTTGTTTCTAACTTTGTCTTCCTTAAATTACTAATGAGCTGAGCTAAGTAGAAATCGTTGTAATGACAAAGCTACATTTTCACACGTTAAAAATTCTAACGTGTTCATTGTTTTTAATATAATTCAACACTGGACGGACCATGGATGCTTGCTGCAGTGTCGTGCAGTTCAGGAACTGAACTGTACGTTCAGCCATGTTGTATAACACAGACCTGACGGCAGTGTTGTCTATTGTAACACAGACCTGGCAGCAGTGTTGTTTATTATAACACAGATCTGGCAGCAGTGTTGTTTATTATAACACAGACCTGGCAGTGCAGTGTTGTTTATTGCAACACAGACCTGGCAGCAGGCGGCAGTAGTCCCAACAGCAAGGTGAGCTCGAGCTGTATCCAGTACAGTGTCTCCAGCTCTCACCTCTCCCACGCTTACTCCGCCGTGGACTCAACCGACTCCGCACACGCCGTCGCCCGCCGCTCAAAGTCAACGAACTTTGATGGAGAACCGGTAAGGGATTTCAAAGTCTAGCGAGTTTATTGTGCCGTTGTTTATATTACTTAGTGTGAGTTCTCCAGGGACACTTGTTTGTCATCCTTTTTTGCCCTACTACTAGGCTAGGTCTCCTGATGCTTTAGCTAATTATTTGTGTAGTGAAGTAAATCCGGACATGTATGATGAACTTGGTTGTAATTTAGATGTATTTTATATATTAATAGTAGACTAACTAACGAACTGCCTTTTTGACGTCTATTACCTTAATGTTCATGTTTTCACACACGTTAGACGTTTTGCGCTCTGATGAGGACTTCTTGAGAAATTTATTTACGGTAGCCTATTCAGTATTGATCAATTATAACCCTATGGCTTTTGTAAGCGTCTACCGCTCCTATTAGAATACTTTTTATAAAGGCTTTAACAGATTATATATTTGTGAATAATTCTATTAAAGCGATTATATAAAGTAAGTATATATCGCAATGCTCTCAGTACCAGGCATGGCAGACGACTGAGTTTTCGGAGGATCCGACGCCCGAGAACAAGAATAAGAACAGGCCGATGTTTGACATTCGCCACAGCAGCAGCTCGTCTGATTCGTCGGTGGAGGCCGAGGAAACAACGGAATCACGCAGGTTAGTCCTGCATCCAGCATTGATGGTAGACTAAAGAATTTTCTCAAGGGTTGGTTTTGTAGTTAAGTTAAGAAAAGTGAAATTGTCATTATACTTACGACGACATGGTGTCATGAAGTCATTTACTTAGTGAAGAATCTCGCTTTGTGAAAGTTCATCTCGTATGCTAGCGCCAGGGGTGACGTCACTCTTCTTTACATCAAATCTGAAACAGTGAATATAAGCAGAGTTATGTTCAATCTCAGTGATAAAAGATGTGTAGCGGGATGCCTGCTTCTTATAAAACAGGAGTAGTGCAACTGTTCAGTCTTTAAAATCCAAGTAGGCCTACGTCTGCCCATGTCAAGTCAGATATACAATTTTTTTGCAAAAGAAACTCATTTTAGGCATACTATACTACTAAACTTAACCGTGAGGGTTATATATACAAGGGCTAGACTTGATAGTGTGTTATTGAGCGATTGGCTACATGCAAAATGTTGGCTGATCACAGGCAGTAACAATTGAAGGTGCATGCCAGCATACGTGTAATGACCGAAATGTGCCAAATTCTGCGCTGTCCAGAGACAACAAAGAGATCAAGTCGTTCATTACCCTACTCGACACCACCCTCCACATGCCGGCCCGACGCTCCACCCCCCGCGAGGGGGGGTTACCCCAGGGGGGGGAGGAGGAGGAGGACGACCTCGATATCGACCTGGTCGAGGAGACACCCCCCCTGCGCCCCCACGAGGGGGGGCCGAGGGGTGTGCTGGCGGGGGGGGCGACGTTTGTGAAGCCGGGCCCGTCGAGGCTCCCCACGGGGGCGCACTATCCCGTCATTGACACGATCAACACTCGGGTGTCCCCCTCTCTGGCATCGCAGCCAGCGGGCAACGCGCTCGGTGAGTGGTGGGTGGGGGTGTCTTTTTTCTTTTCTTTTTTTCTTGTTTTAGCCGACCTTCGCAGATTTGCTAGATTTTTTAGGCAAGTCTCTCTCTAGTTTCCTCATCGTGGCAGGTCCCTATCATCCACTTTTCCACTCTGACCTTTCCTCGGCCCTTCTCTTCAGCACTCGATACGTTTCCTTCACAATCACATTGTCTGTCATTCCTATACGCTTTTAGGCAAGTACTCGTGCTATAACCATCCTCTTGATTTAGTGATATTTTTGATTTAAGGTTTTTTTTTGTGTAAAAAAAGAAGTTATTAATGCCGATAGCAAAAAGACTTTTTTCTGTGTGTGTTCTTAGAGGGCGGCATCAGCATGACATCTACGGGCCGACTGTGGGAGCGAATCGTAATACTCAGAAAGTCGGTTCTTTCAACTTTAATTTAGTAAATTAAAATTTATTTACTTATACAGCATTGGCTAATTGATATTCCATTCATGCTGGAGTTGTGTTGTTTGGCTTGATGGCTTGTTGGTGCTGGCATTGTGTTGATGGTAAATAAAAGATACTACTACTGGCATGAATATTAAAAGATCGAGCGCATGTCTATTTTGTAAATTGTGGTTTAAATTTGTAATTGATTGATCTGAATGCCCTTTTTAAATATTTTTGCATCCAAATATGTTCCTTTTAGTTTTCTTCTGCGATTGCGTTAGTATCATTTATATTGAATAGTGACTGTGTTTAATTGACTGAATAGATGGAATTAATAGTGAGTAATGGAATGTACACACAGGGACTGCCAGTTATTAATTGAATGTGCATACAGGGACTGCAGTGATTAATTGAATGTACATACAGAGACTGCCAGTGATTAATTGAATGTACATACAGAGACTGCCAGTCATTAATTTAATGTACATACAGGGACTGCATTCGTACCCTGGGTGTGGAGAAACTTCGTCGTGCGTACGACATCTTGGACAACTTTGAGTCTGAGGAACTTGAGGTTTGTTTTTGTTGTTTTTGTAGTTTAGAGACTGTGTGTAGCACAAGGACTATACACCGTCCGGTTCTGTTCAAAAGAACTGACACAGAACCGCTCCCCCTTTTTTAGTTGCATTTCACTATTCGCCCGAGGAGCCTTGGGCTGCAAGTCAATTCTTTGTTGCCCTGCAGGGGGAAGGTGGTAGGCTAATGGAGTTTCACATTAGTGTGACGTCTGTGCAGGCTGCTGCTTATTGCAAGAGTGACTTCTGACCAATATGTGGAGTTATAAAAGCAAAACGTAGAGTTATAAACCCTGAATTTAGCAATACGGGTGTGGGAAATGTGGAAATTAAATATCTGAAAATTGTGCTTATAAAAATGACAGAAGTGACCCCTCCCCCTCGCTCGGGAGGTGTAAATAACTGTGTGGTTATAAAAGTAACCAAAATGATCCCCCTGCTCCGGATCTCTGAATGACTGTGTGTATATAGATGGTGAATGTTGAAAAAGATAGCTTTGGTCAAAAATCGAGAGTAAAAAGGCTTAGATAGTTCTGTAACTGATCGTAATGTTTCAGCCGCGGCTGATAGAGCTGCTCGGCGTGGCAGAATTTGAGGCGTACGCCGGCAAGATCTGGCAACTCAAGTTCTGCGAGGAGTCGGCCTGCGGATTTAACTGATAGCTATAGGTGCGATGACTACGGGAATTTTCCAGCTTGATGGCAAAAAATCTGTGACGGCGAAAAATCCATGCGCGACAGTTGAAAAATCGATGCGTAAAAAGGTAATGCTATAGGTGACTGCAGACTTATAGAGCTGTTAGATCAGCAAACTTCACTAATAGGAATTAATGAACAACTCCAGTCTAATACTTCAGGTAATTAAATCCATAATTTGCTGTAAATTTCACATCATCGCGATCAATATTTTGTAATGCAAACTCCAGAGGGCCTCAAAAGAGACAAGTTTTTTTTTAAGCTCTTTTTATCTTCTACATTGGAGTCATTGCCTGCCTCTGCATTATGTTAAGCAAATTTTTACCATGCTTTTAGAAGTGTTAAGGATAGTGTGTAGTAGCAAGGACTATTGCAGTGTGATGCAATGCCTCGGGGCCAAGTGAAGATTCACTCCTCCTTCTTTAGTCGCTTTTACGACTTGCCGGGGAGCTCTGGGGCCTCATTTACGTACATTTCTTAAGATTTTCTGAAATTTTATGCTAACTGAAATTTAAAACAAATAAAATACATTTGCCGACCGCCGTGACGTCATCATTCCGTTCGCGCGCGACCGTGCGGAGTTTCCAATAAAAAAGCTGAGACTTTCCTAAGATTGTTTTAAGACAATCTTACGACTAAAATTGTCACAAGATTTCTTCCTGAATGAGGCCCCTGGGCTGCAAACCAATTCTTTGTTATCCGACTTGCAGGGGGTGAATTTTGATCCAAATTACTTTGCTTCGTGGTTATGCTATTGTAAAGAATTTTTTTTTTTTTTTACAAATTTTTGTCACAACGTGCACGACGTTGAGCCATATTGTTCTGCCTAACAAGGCTTTATAATGAGATTATTTAGGCTTAGCATGATTGGCTAGCCAATACGCGTCGGCCTTGCATTAGCCTTCGTAATTAAGTACATGACGCATAGTAATGATAGCATAAGGACATGAATATTTTTAAGATTTGTAGCGTAGTGTAATTTTATCTCTTGTACATGTTTTGCATCATACCTTGTGATGTATCTTTGCTTTTTAAATGTTGGTTTTTGCTAAAACTGTTATTTGAAATTCAAAAACCAAAAGTTGAAAAAAGAATTGAAAAGCATTGCTTGCAAATAAATGTTTCAGGCATTTGTTCAGGATTTTACTGTGACGTTATAGGTTAATTTTAATTCTAGTATTTTGAATGTTTAGTGTTGGTGTCAATATAGGCCTACAATGTTGTAAGGACCCTCAGTTTTGAGATTTTTTTTATGGATGATACTGACTACTTTGATAAGATATACTAATAATAAATATGTTTTCAGTTCTTGAGACAGATTTGATAATTTACATCACTACTGAATGATCGAAAATGTTGTGTCCTTTACCTCTGCTCAATTTTCACTTTAATTCTGTTCTGAAAATAAAAATAAATTTTATAACCGTTTTACAATTATTTATTCATTCGTCCAGACGTCAATATTCCTTCTTGCATTGTTATGCTAATTGCATTGACGAGGCTCCATTTTAGTTTGTGTTTATGATGTTGAATGCGGTGGATATTGTGCAGTTATTGGTAGGAAATACGCTCTGGTCTAAGGATGCGAGAAGTGGACTATGCCGAATGTCGTAAACGACCTCAGAACAGCATGTTGTCATATTAATAAATATCGTCTTTATCACTGAGGTTTTTTTTATTGAATACGGTGTAGGTTAGTGAGTTTTAACAGGTCTTCCAGCAGTCATTGTAAAAAGCAATCGATGCAGGCTAGCTGGTAAGACTAAATTAGAATTTAAATAAATGATATGAGTTCGTCATCGATATCTAAGACTTCAGAGAACTAGACCTCGCATTGTGTGTCATTGATCGATATGCGCCATAATTGTCTTGTGACACAATTGTCTCGTGACACAATTGTCTCGTGACACAATTGTCTCGTGACACAATTGTCTCATGACACAATTGTCTCGTGACACAATTGTCTCGTGACACAATTGTCTCGTGACACAATTGTCTCGTGTCGCATATCAGTGAGAGACAGCGAATCTGAAGTAGAAAGACTACTTTCTTTCTTCCATTCTTTCTTTTTCAACGACAGCGCCTAACAGCATGACAGCTCAGGATGGCTTACGTAAAAATGGACAGTGAAAATGGTGTGCAAATGTTGTATACAGGCTTACTAGACTTAATCCAGAACATGAAGTGAAGATGTCAAAACCATCTGATACAATAAAGGGGACAGGTGTAGGCATTTTTTCTTGGAACCGCGCATGCATATTTTCAAAAGTAATATCAGTAACATCTAGAGCCAACAGGATTAAAATATTGAGCCAAGGATGCAGAACCGCTGTAGCAAACATATGACAATTCTCAACGTAGACCTAGCCAACATTCCTTTACTAAGCGTTACTGTTCGATAACCAAAACATTACTGTCAGACAGCTAAAACATTTCTATGTAGCAATTGTTGTAAAAACTAGTATACTGGTGTTACTCGCAGTTACTGAATTTCACTAGCAATACCGAGGTAGAAAAGTGACAATATGCAGGCGCAATGCATTACAGAAAAAAACGGTTGAACATTGCAATGAAACATCATTTTTTGAAACATCATTTTTTCCAGTCTTTCAATCAAGGGTTATCTGAGCTCTTGACGTCAACTTAGTCCAATCAGGACGCTGAGATCTTGATGTAGAATCTATTCTAAGCGATGTGATTGGCTCTTGAGATCTTATTCTCAAATTAGGACCTTAACACTTGATGGAAAAACATAAGAGTTGTGGTCCAAAAAATTGATGAAGAAATGCTGGAAGGATATGAATAAATGCAACTTTTTGAAGACATACGGTTGTACATTTAAGGACGTAATCTTGAGATTTCAGTACAAACAGGCTCAACTCTACACGTTTTTTGAGGCAATCAAAAATTCCGCTTATAATCTTGTAACAACAAGTTTATATCATTTGACACGTAGAATACACCACTTAACAATGTAAGGCTGTTGGATGTACAACTGCTCAATCAAATTAAATTTTAGAATTAACATCGGAAAATAAAATTAATTTTGACAAGAAATTAGTTACACAACAAAAGTCATTGACATTCATGCATTTGAGCCCATTCTGCTTTGAATTTGATAGATAATGAATTGTGATGAACTTTGATTATAATGAAAACGGGCATTTACAATCGAGCTAGCTATTAAAAGACAACGTTCATTCCGGTTCAACGCTTCATTTTTATGCCAAGCGCAACTACTGTTACCTTCTGCAAATTGAAAAGCATAAACAACCAAAGATATCTCAGCACATGCTGCTAATGCAGTAGAATTAAAGATAAGATTAGTTTCTGCTAACATTCAAATCGTGCCAAATTCAACAAAAGCGTCTATCAAGCATCACTCATACACCATACTTGAAAGCTTTTGAACAAACCAAAGCGTTAAGGAATCTTAGCTTGAAGTTGACATCCAAGCGTTGAAATATTTATAGATAAAAAGTTCTAACAAAAAATAAGTTTGAAGTCAAATTATGTGTTCTTTGAACCGTTCAATTGCGTATCAATATCGTTACAGTAGCAAGGTAGAGCATCAGCCTAATCCGATTGAGATCCATTCATTAACTACATTGTTCACTGACATAGCAGGCCACACCTCATCAACAAAGCGCATAACTAATGTAGCGATTTACCAAAAGCCTAACTAGTCTAAAGAATTCAGAGCGAAGCAATGCTGCGCAAGCTATATACACAAATAAATAAATATTATTTACAATCACAATGCTATTACTTTGGTAGGCTATAGTTGCAATAACTCGCGCGTTCTCCATTATTGACACTAGTTAGGCTTACCTTTGTGCACCATAGCCCTAACACAACATTATTGATACTAGCTAGGCTTACTTTGTGCACCACAGCCCTAACACAACTTCAGCAATCTTTAGCCAATCGAACAGTTACATTAATCAATTAAAGAAAATCATTGGAGTCATTACTACGACGAACCGTGCGGACCTTGCCAGTTTGATATATCAATCAGTATCAAATTAGTGTGAATTATTATGCAGGTGTACCCATACACTCAATATTAAAACTCTCACAAGCGCATCACCATTGTTTTTAGAAGAAATTATACACGCCAAAGTTGCTACTACCATGCTATAATCCATCCGCACCATCGAAACAGGACAGAATGAAATGCGTTCGCAAAGAAGCGACAGCAGAAACAAGGAAATAATTAGAAAATATTAAATCAACTTTTGATTCCTAAACTCAGGCATCACTACAGCCAGATGTAGACCAAAAAACGACCTGTAGGCCTATTCAAATAAAATTAACTAAAGTATTCAATTTAAAAACAGTAGACATATTAAATTTAAAAACAGCAGACGAAGTGAAGTTATACCAACTAGCACAGGTTAAAGATTTAAATGCTTAGTTTGCACAGCACACGAAAAAAATACAGAACAAATACACTGGGAGTATCGTAGATTCAATCCGATACCAATTTGGATTATAAATACCTCTAATTAATCAACAACAATTTCACAAAGAAAATAGTCAACAACTACGACGAGCTACTTAATAAAACAAGCAAATTAACAAAATCAAAAATAGCCAAATATAACCTATTCGCTTGGCAATAACTATCACCGAGTGTACACATTCTGACTTTATAAAAAAACCTTGAAACCTGTCCATACTGACTGCAAGAGAATTACAAAAATTCTTCTCAAATTAAATTTGATTCTAGGTAGCTTATATATTAAAGGCGCCAACAAACCATGCATTCAGTTATTTATAACTAAATTTAAGCATAATTAGTTATTTATCGGACTATGACACAATCAATCACCCGATGGTATCCCAGCGTGCCTCGCGCCAGTCTGCCGCCTTGCCGTGCACAGCCTTGGGCTGCATCCATCACCCGATGGTATTCCAGCTCGCCTTGCACCAGTCTGCTGCCTTGCCGTGACTAGCAATCACCCAATGGTATCCCAGCGTGCCTTACACCAGTCCGCTGCCTTGCCATGCACAGACTTGGGCTGCAGCAGGCGTCGCGCGACCGAGTCCATCTGCAGCTGATTCTTGCGACAGTACATCTGCGTGTCGAACTTCATCTGATCCCATTTGACGTCGCGGATCTCGTCGAGCTGGAAGTCCTCCGACATGTACGGGTTGAAGCGGTAGTAGGTCGCCGGCTTCAGCAGGTCCAGAAGGATCGTATGCACCGCTGCAGCCAACAACCAATGGCTTTGAACGTCAAAATTTCAATTACTTTAAAAACATTTATTTACTTGCAACTAAAATGCAACATTTAATTTTGTTTTGTTGCAGTTTCATTAATATTAGTTGATGTTTCACTTACAGTCACTTTTAGTACTAATACCAAAGCATTACAGTATCTGTATATTTGAACAAAACTACGTTTCCAGATAGATCTGTAGTTTCTGAGTAATCTTTGGTCATTTATTATTGATATATATTTCATATCTGAGACTCATATCTTTAGAGATATAAATAGACATAGACGACGTCGTATTCAACAATCATACATCACTTCAACTTCAACTTCTCTACTGCACTCCACCCTAATGGATGATTATTTGCAGGGCTGACAAACTTACCACCTTTGTCAAGGGTGCACGAAGTGACTCAAAAATCTTTGCCACAGCCAGGATTCGAACCTATGGATTCGAACCGACGCGCCGTCGAGCCTGTGATCCGAGCTCCGCGACTTAGACCACTCGACCACAACGCTTGTCAATACGAATGCGCTTCGTCGCATGTGTATTTAGCAATCATACGCGCATTCAACATTCATACGCGCATTCAACATTCATACGCGCATTCAAAATTCATACGCGTGTTCAAAAACGCGTACTCCTACCCTCGGTGTCGGTGGCGCTCTGTACAATCTTGACAACCTTCTCCTTCAGGCTGCTCTTGACGACCGGGGTCAGCGCAAGGTCGGAGGAGGGGTCATGGGGAGTCGGGGGGCCGTAGCGCCCCGTACCCAGGGACACGACGCACTGGAGGGGGGTGGCCGGCCACAGAAGCTGGGCCTCGTGGATCGCAATGGCCGTCGGATTGTTTGTCAGCAGGCCGCCATCCTGACATAAATCGTCATCAATTAATTTGACATGATCTGCTGATCGCCAAAATAGATAAAAAAACATTTGGGCAGTTGCCAAAAAATGTTCACATTCGGTAGAAGCCCTTTGGATGAGATTTTTATAGAATTTATCTTTTAATTTTCGTAATCTCGCAAATTGATTCTATGCTTCTCTCTGGGTAGTGGGTCTGATATAGGAGAGTCAACACAGCACTATAGGCACCATATAGCCAGTCGTCCATTAAATGGGTATATGTTAAATCAAATCAAGAAAAACAAGGCACGGATTGTCTAGACCAAATTTGCATGCACCATTTATGATCGGATGATATGGATTGACGAGCTTCATAATCATATATTTTCTTATATTTTTTTAATAATAAAGGGGGGATAGTAGTTAAGGACCGTATGTAGTAACAAAGACTTTTAGTCCAGTTCTGTGTAAGAGGGCCGCCACAGAACCGCTTCCCCTTCTTTAGTCGCCTTTTACGACTCGCTCGGGGAGCTCTTGGCTGCAAGCCAAATCATTTTTTCAACACGAACAACAAAAGGTAACTAATAACACAATTGGAAATATCTATTTCATCAATAACTAATATTATATATATACATAATGTGCGTCATTATTATCATTTATCATTAAATCAACCTGTGCTGACACAGAAATATGGACATAGAACATAAACGATGCTGATAGTTATCCGTTACCTGGTGCACAAACTCGCCGACTTCGAACTCCTCAAAGTAGCCCGGCGCGGCGGACGACGCCCTGATGCCCTCCCACAGTCGGTGCTTCACCGCTCCCGCGTAGTGCGACCGGCGTCCGGGGGGGTGTGAGTAGTTGCGAAACAAAAAGTTCTCCGCGCTCTGCACGTTCATCAGCGCTGACACGGACGAGATCTGAATGATGAACAGAGAGAGCGATAAACAGAGAGAACGATCAACTCAAAAAATTACAAACAAAAAAATGATGAATGCAAAGAACAATGAATGCAAAGCACGATAAACAGAAAGAACGAGAGAATGTTGAACATGATATAGCAGGAAGGAGCGAACAGGGAATGAAAGAATAGATACATTTTGCAAGAAAAAAACCCAGAATTTACGCTAGAATTGAAAATGTTACGAAAGAAATGCGTTCATAAAATGACTGAGCTTATAAACCCTCAATATACATCCGTGATTGAACATAAACGGAACAAGGTAACAACTTGCAATAGCATTCATTCTGTTACATTCAAATTAGATACCATTTGCAAAACTTAGGCCCTACCTTTGGACAGAGGGGATCTCGACTTGTCTCCAGGAAACTTTTGAATCCAATGTTTTCCCTACAAAGAAAAGAAAAATAAATAATTTCTCTTGCAACCCGCCTAATTGGGACTGTATGAAATATCACTTAGATAGCAGTAGAAAAGCACGTAGCAAAAAGATCCATATTTAAATTTTCAACATTTAACATAAAAACACACACATTAACACAAGGGTATGCATTGCAAAATACCATCATTACAATGACAACACACAAAAAACTGCAACACAAATTAAAACTTACTGATAATGCACAAATCATGTATCATTAACGTTCCCTAATAATAATTCTTATCATAGATAGTCAGCGGCGACGCGACAAACTTGAGAATGTTCTCCCAGATATCCGTGTCGTAGTACGCGTGTGACATGAAGAGTTTCCCCGCGCCCACCAGCTTGTTACGCGCAAACATGCGCGCACTGAACTCCTGCGCACGATATACACGGCCTTCACCATACAGCGCACGTGCAGTCGCGCACTGATGAAAAAAATGATACTATACTTCAACCATCATACCTGACACCTTTACTTGATATCATCATTTCACCCACACACACACACGTGTTTTGTGGCCGCATTCCCCGCTTATGCACGGGTAGGTCATTTGCAACCACGGACACCCGCCCTCCACTTTATCATATCCGTCACATCACGTCTTAATCCTTTAACTTTCATATTCTTCATATTACTAAAGGGAGACTATAACAAAACATCAGTTCATTTAATTTGCTTTTTATTAATAAAAGACTTTTAAACGCAGCTTATTGAACTTGGCATGTTTGATCGTCAAGAAATCATCAACAAGTGTATCTAATAAGAACTTAAACAAATGCAAATGCTGCCTTGATTCTTATTATAAGTAAAGTTTATATCCCTTTATGTTACAACCTTTATTATTACGACACTGAACTATGGTAGAAAAAAAATTTAAACTTGGTTAAATTTTGTTTTTTATTTTAATATTTGTTTTAATTTCTCTTCGGATATAAGTAATGCAAAAACAATATGGTCACTTTGTACAGCAGTTTTCAATTTTGAATTCAATTCAAATTTCTCTTGAGAAATGAACAATGCAAAAATAAAAGAGTCACCTTGTAGGGCTGTTTTCAATTTTACTTCTAATTTCTCTTAGGAAATGAATAATTTAAAAAACAAGCGTCACCTTGTACAGCTGCTCGGTGTCGTCGAGGGGCACGCGGAACACCCCGGCCATGACAGCGATGAGAGCACCGGTACTCACCCCGCACACATAGTCAAACAACTCATGGATGCGCCGCTGGGTTGTCGCCTCCAGGCGCTTCATTATCTCTATCGCTATAAGACCCCTGAAAGTAAACCAGGTCACCCAACTCATTCACGAAGAACTAGAACTATCAGACCCTTGCAAGTAAACTATGTCACCGAACTCATCAAGAGCTGGAGCTATCGCTATCAGGCCCCTGAAAGTAAACTAGATCATAGAAATCACTAAGGCCCAGTTGTTCAATAGGGAGTTATTTGAATAATCCTGGATAATTATAATTTCTGACCAATCAGAGTGTGTGAAATAGATCAGAGATCTATTGGAAAATTATTGGGTTGCACCAACCTGGATCCAAAGAATCCAGGATTGTTTAAATGATCGGCCAATATCGGCGAGTTGAAAAATAGATCTTGGATTGTTTGGGCGTACTTTGTTGTTGTGAAACTTAATTGTGTTAAACTTTTCATGTTATTTCGTAACAAAATAGACAAATTTTGCATTTTAGCAAATTATGTGATTATTTTGCATCGATTTCGCCGGAGTTTGCAGGTTAGTCCGTAGTTTATTTACATCTTCTGTGTTAAACAGCT
>JAQIWG010002595.1:0-19945 GCA_034695025.1 Chamaedrilus cognettii | reverse complement strand
ACAGATGCAGCAAAGTCCGTGTGTGGCAAGGAACGTAGGGAAGGCTACATTCGAGCAAAGCTCGAATCACGTAAAATGATGTCCAAATATACTACAAAAAATGAATGGAAATCATAATGTATTTATAACAAAGATTCATGAAGGATTTGAAGTGTACGATTATGGTGAACGGATTATTGCATGTAGAACATAAGGCAATATTGCATTGTTTGAATGGACGAATAAAAACTAATGAATGTTAAAAATTTCAAGTTAATTCTCTTGTACTATAATATATGTTAACCTGTAGCTTAAAATGTGACTCTAGTTAGCATAAATTACTACTTAAATATGAAAATAATAAAATTTTAATGGTGTTATTCGCGATAGTTCAATAGCCGCAAAATAAGGGTAAATGTTAAAAACTTCAGAGCCTTGGCGGCAAAGTGAAACAGCATGCTAGAAATACAATTTTTGGACCAAACACCGTCCTATGCATGGCAGCAACAAATTATGATAGTCGAAACTAAATCTGTTCTGGTCACTACACCCTATTCAACATCTCTCCTCCCCCCCCTCCCGTTCCTGCGAGCCCTGGATTGAGACTGGAGGATGCAATGGATAGTGTAAGGTGGAGGACGAGTGTAGGAAATGCGGCTTGTGTGTGTGTATTTATTTGAATACTGTTTTATAAATTTGTGCTGCAATAGGTGGAGATCCTGGTTGGGAAGGACAAAGGGAAGCACGGCCTCATTAACTGCATCATCAAGGAGAGGAACTGGGTCTTTGTCGAGGGACTCAACTGTGTAAAGCCCATCTCAATTTATACATAATGTGCTCCATTTATACATGACGCCTAGTATGTGTACATAGTAAAATAAATATTTGTAGATTTGAAGGATGAAAATAGTATATGAATAAACTCTGATCAATGTTCACTTTCTTGATTTACTATGAGAGTGCAAAATTTGCTAGCCAACAAGATAAGCTGATGTTATGTACGTTTACCCTAACACTGTACCCTAACACTTGTTATACACGAGGGCTTGGTGCCGAAATTATTTTACCTTGGCATTTGCCATCAACTTGGTTAAGTTACGTTCACCATCTGCTCGTGGGACTGTTTATTATGTTGTTCCTTGCGCTGCCCTAGATTTTGAATAAGGATTAATATTATATCAGTTTGATATCATAATAGATTAATTTGATAGGTGTGCTTAAATTGCTTATAATATTGTTTAATTTGCACTGCTATTTCTTGGTTTCGCATTATGTTTTTTACTGTATGTAAATATAATTGTGTGTGAGGCAATTGTGAAGGTGAAGGTGAAGATGGTTGTTTTTCGTAAATCCCGTCATCGTCTTTCGTTATGCGTAGTGCGATATAGACTTGAATTTATGTTTGATTGTTGTCCCCGATGACGTCTTGGGACATAGAAAGGGACTCTAAACTCAACATTTTTGTCGTACAAAGGAGTTTACACTCAAGTCGCACAGTCCCAACATGCCTCCATCGTGCATCAAGAACGAACTACCCCTGATCGTCACAAGCCAAGTCAAGCTTGTCGACCCCTCAGACAAGTATGAAATATTGTACTACTTAAACCTATTAGGATGCACTTTCTTTTTTGCTGTTGGACCTTATTGACTAGTGCAGAATTATACATAGTAATGGAAAATGTGAAGACTGGGAAGGCCACGTATCAGAATGATAGACGACCTGCTTGAGAAGGAATCGTATGCGGATATGAAGAGAAAGACTGAAGATTGGATAGGGTGGAAGGTTTGGACACCAGAGACCTGCCATGTGGCAGAACACTGAAGAGAGAATTTAAAGTGTAAATAAATTGATCTGTAGACCATGCGTGTGATTGCAGGTGTGAAGTTTTAAACTTGTTGTCTGTTTGGCAGAGTACAAATTCTTACCTATTTTTGCAACTAAGGTCATCGTAGTCCCAAGTATATACTGTGATATTTATGACAATATTTGGCATGCAGTTTTGTTGTCTCGTTAACTAATTCCTCACACATCCATGCATGATAGTCTTCCTTTTGTGCTTCTTCTAGCTTAGTTGTGTGGTTGATCATCTTCCGATGTCCATGTCTTCGATTCAGATATGACTGTTATTTTTGTATGTGTGGATATACATATACAATATGCTTGGATATACGCATACAATATGCGATGCCATACATATACGTCTTACTGCCAACCAGGGATCAGAGAATTTGTTTGCAGCTCAGAGCTTCTCAGGTAAGTCGTAATAAGCGACTAAAGAAGGGGGAGCGATTTGTTGCTCAGGTCGTAGGTGCTGAACCAGACTGTAATAGTCATTGACTGCACATGGTCCTTAATTTGTAATACTGTAAAACATGAAATTTTTGCGTGCGTGTCATTTTGGCGAATTTGGCGAATTTGATAAATTTTCCAAAATTACATGCAGCAAAAATAAAGCTGCGGTAGCTATATAAGTAGTCCCAAAATAACGCTAAAATTAGGTGTACAAAAATTTATGAGAGATAAAACCGAAATAACATGCACCAAATATTTCATGTTTTACCGTAGTCTTTGTACCCCTGCAGGCCGGGGAACAAAGAATTGGCCTGCAGCCCAGAGCTCCCCGGGCTTGTCGTAAATAGCGACTAAAGAAAAGCGGGAACGGTTCTGTGCCGGCTCTTTCCACAGAACCGGACTGTATATAGCCCTTGTGTGCTGCACACGGTCCCAAAACTACAAAAAACAAAACAAATTTGTAGTCTTTGTACTACACACGCCTCTTAGACGGTAATAGCCTTTGTTACTACACACGATCCTTAAACTAGAGACAAACAAAGCATGCCTGCACATGGCACAATGTTTACTGGTTGTTCCAGTCAGCCAACAGACACGGAGTGGCGGTTTATGGAGAAGGGTGAGCGAGTGCGGGTGTCGGTGCGGACCGGGCGCATCATTCCTCTCCCGAGCGGCGCCAAGGAGCTGGACGATCTCGTCAACCCCCTCACCTACACCGGTACGCCTGCGATATGTGCGGCTTGCTTTAAATTGTCAGCCAGATCATATAAATGTTGCTTATTTCCACATGGATAACCTGTGAATGAGTTGTGATAGCCTAGTTGTGATAGCCTAGTTGTGATAACCTAGTTGTGATAGCCTAGTTGATAACGTTCAAGTTTGCATTTACTATAATCATACATTTCTGTAGGCCTACTAATTATGTATTGTATACTACGACGAGCCTTTACAGACCTAAATTCTTACTTTGCATTCAGATAACAAGTTTCATCTCTTCTTTCATGTATTGTTGCATGTAAACTATATGCGGGGTGAGTCATAAAAAAAGGTGCTCCTAGCGATTGAGCGATAACTTTGCCAAATTGTAATATTTTGACTCAATGTTTTCAGGGTGTGTAGATGAGATCATTTGACACACAGTCACAGATTTTCAAAAAGAAATTCCTTTCTGTTCAAAAGTTGCGAAACTTCTTCGAAAAATAATTATGTATTGTATACTATGATGAGCCCTTACAGACCTAGTTCTTACTTTGCATTAAAATAACAAATTTCATCTATTTTTCCATGTAGTGTTGCATATGAACTATATATATGTAAACTAAACATATACAGCATGTTACTTATATGCTACCATACTGCTTATGTAGGCATACATGTGTTTGCGTTAGTTTATTGAGTTTGTTACTTGAACTATTCGGGGTATTTTAGTTCTAGTGAATAGATTAGTTAATTTTTGAAATAGTTATTGTTATCTATAAATCTTTTATTAGTTATTGAAATATGTAAATCTTTTTTTCACCATCATGACAGAAATAAAGAAAGACAAAAAAAAGACATAGAAAGAAAGACATAAAATAAGAAAGACAATAAAGAAATAGAAACTTAAATAAACGTACAGTTGAAGTGCGACTTCTAAGTATGTAGTAAGTGGATAATAGTTATTGATAGTAGTAAGATAGTAGTTAGTTAGTCAATGTCATGTTTATTGTAGTCTGATAGAAGTTAAATTGTAGTGTATGTGCATAAATATGTAATGTAAATATGTGTATAAATTTCTCTGCATTTTTCTATATTTTTAGGTAATTTATATTTTCTTAAGTTACTCTACATTTGATTATTGTCACATGATTATAAAACTTAAACATTTTCATTGATTAAAATAGATCTTTAATCGTGATCATAATAATCGCCATCGCGAGATGAATTGTAATCAAAGTTTGATGGGTTTCAGAATCTGACGATAAGGACACAAAGGAGGAGGAATTATTGCAAGTCACCTTCAAGCCAAAGCTGTGCACGTTTGAGCAAGATATTATGCAGCAGCAGGGCATTGTGGACGATAGGAAACCAGCTAAGACGTACTGGTATTAGACACTACCCGGCTTGAGGAATCTACGTCGGAAAATGAAACTGAGCAAAAACTGTTTGGTATAATTATAGGAGTAAATACGTTTTGTCGAGTTATTTATAGAAGTATGTGAGTTGCTCACAAAAAATGTATCTGTTGTTTGTTAATACGATGCTTGTGGTGTCGTGGTGGTTACTAGCATTACTGTAAAGCGTGAAATTTGCGCATGCATATCATTTTGGTGAATTTTGCGAAAATTACATGAGCGAAAATATCGCTGCTCAAGCTGTTCATAATGGGAAGTGCACCAAAACATAAAAAAAGTGCGACTATAATTCTAAGGGGCAAAACCGCCAAAATAACATGCCGCAAAAATTTCATGTTTTGCAGTATATGCTGTGAGTACTTGCTTTACTAAATATTTAGCTTGATGGGAATGCTAAGAAATATTTAGTCTTTCCATCCAAGTACTAATGTTGAGAAATATTTAAGTTTTTTTAGGTATATATTAACCTTGAACTTTTAGCCTGTGCTATTTGTCCACATTAGTCCTTGATCGATAGGATCATGGAGTATCAAATATTCAATCGTATCGTGTTTAAGTATTTTGAAATAGAAAACATTTAGTCTTAAAAAATGCGGTTTATAAAAATGACAATAATCTATTGGTATAATATTGAGGAATAACAATTGACTATTGAATATAATATTATTGTTAAAAATAGGGAAACTGTTGGACACTGAATAAAGTGAGTGGGTTAATTTATCAGTGGACATGGAGAAATCTCAGTCAGATCTTCATTACTTTATAACTGCCAATGCATGAAAACCCTAAAGCAGTGGTTTGTAAACTTTTTCATCGGCGGGTCACATTGCTGTTCAGCAACACTTCGAGGGCCACTAAGATAACAGGTCAAAGGTTTGAGGGTCATTCACAAAAAAGACCAAATTTCTTCTGCGCGTAACTTACAAACGGGACCTCTCTGCAGCAGTTCCGCAGGCCACTTCATAAGCAGGGTTAAGTTTAGGAGGCGTAGTACGCCTGAAACAGGGGTGTTTTAGAAACTATGCCAAATTTGAAAGTGATAGGCGTAGGGCTACGCCTAAAAATGAGTGAACGATGGGTTGTAGGGCTACGCACTTCTTTTATATATGGCGGCGTAGCGGTTTCCTGTGTCAGATAAAAAAAGGATAGGTAATTTTTCTGATTGCTTAGTAAAGTTAGATGTACGGAAAAGGTTGCATTGGTAAAAGCCATAATATAGGCTATAAAATCTACAATGACCGGACATTACGTGCATTAAGCTTAACGTGTTTACACTCAGCAGCCCCGTAGCGTGACCATTCTCAACAGGGGAGCGCAAGAATTTTTGCAGGGGGGCAAAGACTTTATGGTACACTAATGCCTACTAATGTATGCTAGAAGCATACTAATGCTTCTCGTTATTTCGTCTTTCCACACTCTGACTTTTCCATTTGGATGAAATTCACGAGCGAGGTGGGAGGGGGCGGGGTGCTGACAGAAATTTCCCGTTCTACACGTGTGATCTACATCACAATGGCAATGAAAGGGTAGGGGCAAAAAGGGAATCTTACACAGATAAGGAGGGGGGCATCTCCTTCTTTTTGTCCGAGCAGGGGGGGCAGAAGTATTATTTTTGCACAAAGAGCAGGGGGGGGGCAAACCCTTATGCTAATAATACATTTTGTGAGAGCAGGGGGGCAGACACCCCCAGCAGGGGGGGGCACTGCCCTCCCTCACGCTACGGGCTGAGTGTCAGTCGGAGAACTAAGCTTGTACTGAAAATCTAGGCATCATATTCATCATAGGCATTGTGCGTGCACTTTTGATGCGTCATATCTGTCGCAAAATGGGCTACAAACATCAATCAAAAATGGGGATTCAAATTTATCGTAGCAAATCGAATGACGGCGTTAACTGTAGGATCGCCACCAAATGCATAAATGTGATTTTGATTGAAACTGCTACTCACTCGATTCTATAAAATGTCACTGTCCTTCAAAGCACATTGACAGGCAAAAGCATGCATCATTAACAATCAGCTGAAATAGTAACGATTTACTTTGAGTAAAATGCTTCTCGTCATTGCGTTGAACTAACTAAAATGCATTTCAAGGTTTCGTTTTCAGAAATCAATGCCAAATATATTATACCAAAATAGTGAACACATAATTTGATGATAAGAATAGATTTATATCATACTGATTCGCTTCACAGCAACAATCATCTGCCAGTATTGATTGACACGATAGCAAAGGTTTAAATTTGTGAGTAACTCAAAACTAACCAAAGGCTCAATTACAGCAGTTACCCAGGACTTAGAGAATTTGCTTCTAAATTAGCTGATACAAACTTTGTAATGTATACTGATCAGAAAAGAAGCAGAATGAAGTCAAAATTAATATTAAAACTTCAACAATGTTAAGAATTGATCTACAAGCATCAACCTATAACTACTTCAAAGCGAAGTCTATGCTAAAACGTATACATTGCACAATGAACAGTCATACTGAAGTGTTGTAATTATGCTAAACTAGCTAAAACTGTCACATTATGAGCAGACAAACTTAAATAATTCAAGTACATAATATAAAACCATCAGAAAATATTCTTAAAAATGACGCAACCATTCGCTTAAATACGCAGCACAAAAATGCTTGAACAAAGAAGTTAAAAACGCAACACTAGACCTACAGCATCTCCAAGGCATCACACAAATTCAAGTAGGAACTAAATATACTGCAACTGCTAATAGTGCCCGCACGCCTTTCGGTCAAAACGAAGGAAGTTTGTAGCATTCGTTTGACGGAATAGACACTGGACCACACGTGTGCGCCCATTCGGTCAAACGAACGATAGCTGCCATCGTTAAGGGCACTGTGACCTTAACAAAAAGAATGCTGCGTGCAGCATTCGTCGTTAAGCGATCATGACGTCAGGTCTGCGCGTCAAGACAAACGACCGCAAGCAGCCGGCGGCTCGACGAGTTCTCTGCGGGCCTTTGTCCTTGACGACAAAACTTCCTTCGTTTTGACCGAAAGGTGTGCGGCACTTCCAGACAAACAACATTCGAAACTAGTACGATCAAAATGTAAAATATCAATGCCATTATAAAAATTCACACAAATCAAGCTCACTCACAATTTGTCACAAAATTTAAACCTAAAACGAATGCAAACCAATAAACAGAGCTGCATAAAATTACACGAACAAAGAGGACTGAATCAAATACTCTGTAAATCAAACACTCTGTGACATCCTCTTTGATGTTATACATCAAGGGATTAGTACCATACAAGGGCTTGTATCATACAAGTCCAAAAAAACACGAACAGAGTAAAACTCATTAAAATATTTTGAAGACATATATATAAGCTTACTGAAATCATCTTGGGACACGCAATGAAAATCAATGTAAATACTTGCCTAATGGCCACCAATTTTTATATATCACGGAGTAGCTAATTATAAGCCCTAATCAATTTAAACAGGTTTTAGGCAATAGGCATAAACCATAATACTCAACTTGGTTGGTACATGCACCGAGTCTGTCAATCCTCCAACAGGTACAATTAAACATGTTAACCAGAATGTTATAATAGTTTATCCAAAAATTTACTAATCAATGGAAATAAAATCAGATTTAAGTCCTATTCTGAAAATTGACATTTTTTTGATACGTTATAATTGAGTTAGCATAGTCACGTCACGGTACACATACGCATCAACGACGTCACTTTCTTATCAGAAAATCTTGGGATCCAGTCAACTCTAGATTTACGAGTATCCTCAATGGTGCATACTCGAATTACCGATCTCAGGGTCTCTTTCCACGGTGCACATTTTGCATGAAATTTTACGTGCAATTTTGCATGCAACTATGTTAAGAAAATTACAATGTAATATGTGCTAAACTGGGTTTCATGCGACCCAGTTAAGGAAATCATTGTCATGACAATGGACATTTTACATTGTAATTTTCTTAACATGCTTGCATGCAAAATTGCATGCAAAGATATGCATCGTGGAAAGGAGGCCTTAGTTCTTGGCGGCCACGTTCAAAAGTGGAGCTTGAACTTCTTGAGATAGGAGTCTGCGTAGTGTCCCCCGATGCCCTGCGAGTGCTGACCGACGTACGTCCCATCCGGACTATTCTCCGGCGACGCCACAAAGTGCGGCGGACGCTGGCGCTTACGACCGCCAGACAGCAGAGTCGTGCCCTGTTGGAAACAAGCGCTTTCATTGCAGAGAAACAATTTAGGAAACATTCATTTTATCTTTAATTTTAAAACCAAGTTGTGAAAATGATCAATATTATAAGACCGCCTACATGCGACGGCGCATGACACCTTGTTCGAATTTTACGATTCGCCCGGGGAGCCACAGAACAATTCTGTTTTTCTACATCTCCAGGGGATGCATGATTCCATGTAAAATCAGCATCTACATGCATAACAAACATATACAACGCAATTAATTTAACTAAAATACATTCTTTTTTAAAATTTAGGGACCTTGTGTAGCGCAATGCCCATATACAGTCCGGTTCTGTGCAAGAGAGCCGGCACAGATCCGCTCCCCCTTCTTAAGTCACCTTCTACAAATCTCCAGGGGGCCCTGGGCTGCATACTAATTCTTTGATCCCTGGCCTGCAGGGGGTAACTAAAATAAACAGCTATGGGCCAACATACAAGTAACTATCATAGAAACCCACAAATTTATGTTTCATATGCAAATGAAACATAATTTCCGAAACACCGTGCAAAGGCTCAAAGCATAAAGTTTAGTAGCCTATAAAGTCTTGCTCAATTAGAACAAAAATCATAAAAACTCTATTTAAAAAAATTCCTAACCAGTCATTCCAAAAAGTCATCGATCAAGAAAAGATGTGCAAAAAATTAAGATGAAAACTATAACTAAAAATTAAAAAGCAAAACTAAAAAATTTGACTGTACAAGGTACTTAAATTTCATGCACACACGTCTAAAAAACAAACGCATACCACATTCAGGAACCTTGCTCGGCCCCCAGACCCCACTGCACCCAATCTTCCCTCCTTCCCACCTACATTTTTCCCCCCACCCCCCTGCCCATCACCCCTCGGAGTGCCCGGAAACGAGCCGAACACAATCGGCCGACCAAGGGACTTGATTACGGCCGACGGGTCTCTAACGGTGGCCGTGATTCTACGTCCATCGATAGTGATGAATGGCCGAGGGGAAACGACATCGGGGACCATGTTGGAATCCACAATGGAGGGCATGTTGGAAGCCATATTGGAATCTATACCAGGTAGCATGCTGGAAGCCATATTTGAATCCATGCCAGAAGCGATCTTGAAATCCATGACAGAAGAAAGATTAGAATCCATGCTAGAAGCCAACTTGGAATCACCACCAGAAGCTTTGTTGGAAGCCATATTGGAATTCATGCCAAAATCCGTATCAAAATGCACACGACGAACCTCAGAGCCTTCGACCGCACCACCATTGACTTGCATTTCGAGTCGGGCCCTAATTCGACGCTCAATAGTCTGCGCGATTGCCTGACTGCTGGGAGAGAAAGCGGCTGGCATGGTATTTGACAACGAACTGGACGTAACGACCAACGCCAAACTCCCCGGGTTTTTTGAAGTCGGTAATTTGATACCCGGTGGAAATCTTACCGGATCGCTATCGGTTGGTGGAGCAGGGTGGGTTTTATCAAGTGGGTTGATATGGGTCGGGCTGAATGAAGGAGGAATGCTGTAATCCTGGTGCTGAACTAGATCAAGAATCTCAAAGAGATCCTTAGGAATGCAACGAATCAAATCCTCCGATACAATGCAATCACTTCCGGAAAGTTCCGCATTGATCTGGTTTAAACCGATCTGGGAACGGGCGACCAGAATGCTGCAGTCAGCTATTGGTTCAGCATGAAAATGCTTGGAACCGGTTTGCGTTTTAACCTCTGCTTTCGGCATCTTGCCTTCCAAGATTTCCGTCTTCACTGGCTTAGCTGGAATTTCAGCTGGATTCAGTATCGACGCTTGAATATCGTCAAAGGTCATAAGGTCCATTTGCACAGGCTTAGCATCTAACTGAGTGCTCAAGCTTGGCAGTGGTATGTCCATGGAAACACTTCCATTTTCCAACTGTACATTCAACTGGGTTGACCTCGCACTGCTTGGCAATTTGATTTGACGGGAAATCTGATTGTACTTTGATCCAACAGAAATGGCTGTTTCGTTCGTCGCGGCTTGACCAGAAATCTCAAACTGATCCTGCTTCAGGGACTGCATTGCATAAAGCTGGCTCGACGAGGATGGGAATTGAAAAAGATCAGCTGTAGTATGTCTGCTGCTGCTGGCACTGACATGCGTGGATCCCATAAATTCCTGCTTTGTACCACTCACTGGAATCTGAAACTTTCCCAAGTTCTGAGTATTCAAAAGATGCAACGGCGGCTTCAAAGCCTTTACGTTAGAGTCTATTGGTAGCTTCAAGAGACTGCCATGCTGTGTGAATGCTAGATCCTGTGGCTCCAATTTAACGCTGCCTAAATCGCACGGAGTCAACAATTTAACCCTGTTTTTTGTCTCGACAACTTCAGTACCGGTATTCATTTGCACATGGATATTTTGGTTAACCACCGGTGGCTGAGCAAAAACAAGACTCTGATCTACGATCAGACCACTTCGATATTTGGCCTTAGTTTCCATCGCTCTGACATCAATTGGCAATTTCTCCAATTCCGACCGATTGTAGATTTTAGTCAGAGGCACTAGTGGCTGTCGACTAAACTCCCTCATTGAGTCCTTCACATTTCCAAGACCTCTACTTTCTAACGGGCCTCCAGGAGGCCGAGATGTCACCTGGCCATCACAGCCATTGAAATCCGCTTGCGATCCACACACAAATTCCTTGGAACTGGTTTTTTGTCGGATCTGCGTAAACTGAATTTTCGGAGGTGGTATACTAAAGGAACTTTGATTGGCGAGAGCCTGAATGGCTCTCTGGCTACCGCCGGTCTGTGGGTTGTTAGGATTCCCAGCCAGCAAATCTTGCAAAAGCTGACTGGCAAGGGCTATAGTGTCACCTTTCTGACTAGGGTTCAAAGTTGAAGCGGAAGTCAGGTTTGGACTTTGCATTGGGTTCTGGCTCTGTGCATGGGTTGGATTAGGATTGAATCGGTCAACTAAAGGAAAGGTCGGGTCAAGGCTTGGGACAGCGTTAACCTACAACAATTATTTACCTATCAACAATTATAACAAATATTTGTTAATACAAAATAAAGGACGAGAGCGATTGGAACAAGGCTAAATCACAATGAAAACACAATACGAAGCGGAGCCCATAGTCATTTTGAAATCATATTCCTTTAGGGAAATTTCTACTAGCCTATAAATTACAATCATACAGAATTCATAGTGATGAACTCATATCAAAGAAAAACCTAGATTCAATCAGCAATAATTAGGTTCATGAATACCAGATTTAATGAAAAATTTAGTTATTTATTCTCAATGTAACATTAGAATAAGTCAATGAATGTGAAATGGTATATTAGAGGACTGATTAGAAACAAAATTCTAATCCCCTGGCTCTTCAAAAAATGAACAAGTGCAAATGTGATGTTTAGAGTTTTGCAGATCTTGTGTTGTATGCCAAAAATGACGGCTAGATGCAAATTGTACGCCTAATTTGAAATGGGCAGGCGCAGTAGCACTACGCATGAAAATCGACCACATGTGGTGGCGCAGGCTTAAGCGGTTTTTAGCCGGCTCAGCAGTTGCACTACGCCTGCTTTAGAAGAAACAGGCATAGTCTTGTTACACATATATTTATCAGCATAAACTTGATCCTGGCGATTTTAGAAAAATAAATGTCGATTTTAAAATAAACAGGAGCAGTTTAATAACATAATGCTGGAAAAAGATTGCAATATCGTACCTGTTGCAGCTGTGAGGCAAGCATGACTGCCAGCAGGGAGACCTGAAGGTTCTGTGGGTAAGGTATGTGGGTTTGCTGTCCCAGCAAACCCTCACCAAGCTGCTGCTGCTGCTGATTCAGCTGTTGATTCAGCTGCTGCTGCTGATTCGGCAGTTGCTGCTCATTCAGCTGCTGCTGATTCAGTTGCTCGAGCACCCAACGAAAGTTTTTCAGCACTGCATGTCAATTTATTGCAATAAAATTTAAAAAACATTAATAGTCAATAAGCAGTTATGCACAATCAAGAATACAGAATAACAAAAACCTTAAATAATATATCTGTAAAATATAAGATCAAAATAAACGACAAAATGTTCCATTTCAAATTCATTACCGTACCCACATACCTTACATTCCTATCACACTGCAATTTTGTATGTTAATCATTTTGCCAACTGCTAAACCCAACTTTTTTCACTACGTACCATCAGAATAAAACAACATCACATACGCGGTTATGCGTTTATAATTCGGCCTACATAATATTTTTCGATCTCAATTTGTAGATACAAAAAAAGTCATCTGCGGAAAACGTAAAGCTAAAGACTTAAAAAAACTTGCTCACTACGCTTGAAGCTTCATTGATCACAGCTTTATCAATTCTTTCATCAATCGTTAAATATGTTTTATCAATTCATCATCAATCACTAAGCTAAATCTATCAGTGACCCCCATTTAGAACTAAGCATCGACTGAACCAAACTTAACTTCCAATAAAGAACTGAAAATTAAATCCATTGATGTGAACAACAAATAAACACATTAACTGATTAACAATTAAATTAATAACAATTAAAAGTGCCCAACCGTTTGAATTTTGCCCCAGCAGCGCCTGCAGCACTGGACTGACATCAGACGACCCTGCCACTGTCACTCTTGCATCGATGCAAGATTGTCCTGCTGGCATCAATGCAGACGCAACGCTTGCATCGTTGCAAGATTGTCCTCCTGGCATCGGTGCCAGCGCTGAGCTTGCATCTATGCAAGATCGTCCGGCTGGCATCGCTGCCAGCGCTAAGCTTGCATCGATGCAAGATTGTTTGGCTGGCATCGATGCCTGCACTGTGCCGGCTGTTGCACTCTGTGGTAGGTTGCAAGAGGTGCGTGGAGGCGGCATCGGCACCCCACCAAAGGGACCAGGAACCAGCGAGGGAGGAATGGACACGGGCTGAGAAGGATCCTGCAGCATTCAAGCAACAATTCAAACTTAGTACGATCATAAGGACGGGAACATGATAGGATGGCTTCTTAAGATTTCAACGAAGGCGGCTTGATGCAAGTTTAAATCAAGACTTAGAATTTGAGATCAAATTTCATGCTGACCAATCACAACTTCAAGATCTGACCGTGTTTCTCATGATTGGTCTAATTCAATCTCCAATTTTGATTCTAAATTTTCAAGGTGCCTTCATTTAATCCACCATTAAATCCACCAATCTACTGCGGTTCACTCTTGATCCCAACATGAGTTTAAGCAACTATGTACCGTATAAAAACTGATGTCAGACAAACAACGTAAACAGATTTATTTCTTTAAACCAGTTCTACGAAGACGCTAATAAAACAACCAGCAATGAAAACAAAGAAAACAGAATGAAGACATTGCAACTAGATCATAAAGACGTCACAATGTGGACCAAACACGTGGACCCACACAAAAAAAGGCATACCGTCCCCGCCGCAGTGATGCTGTTGTAGGCCTCCACAGCCGACAGTCCCGGGGCGCAGAACGACACCCTGATCATGTGACCACCCATCACGTTACTGCCAATCATGTGATTACCGATCACGTGATTCTGTCGTCGCAGAAACGTCTGCTCAGCGACGATCGCCGATGAGAACTCTATGAGTGCGAAGCAGGCTGTGGGGGCGAGGGAATCAGTGGAGCGCGTCACCTGTCACGCACCAACGAGCACAACGACTGATAAACACCGGCGTAGAATTAAGAGTTGTGTTTTACGCACTGGTTCAATGCATTCCACCGTTGTAAATTTTCTACGTTTTCAGCAAAATATCTGATGAAATAGGCCCAAAAAATACAAGTGTCTGCAGAAGCAGCCCTGTGCGCGCGCCGCACGTACCACGCCCACTTTAAAATCGAACTCTGACAACCTTAACCATGGCTAACCAAAAGCTGTTAGTCATAATCAGCTCTAACGAAAAAATCAATAGAGCCTAAATAAAGCCCTAACCCTAACTTGCTAACCCTAACACAGGCCTAACCCTAACGCAACACAGATTCCATCACAGGTCAAGATCAGTTTCTACACGGGTGGTCGTGGAATGCACAAATGGTAGCTACTCCTGCCGCCGCTTTTCAAAAGATTAGCAACCAATTGCGTCAGAGGAAATATTCAGATAAACTTTTCCTTCCCTCCAAAACTTTCACGTAACGTTCGGCCCGTGTGAAAAAGGAGGCAAATTTACTCCATGACTCACCCGGCAGCAGAGCGGCGGGCCGACGACGCTGAACGCCCCCCGCAGCCCCTCGCAGTCCCCGTACCCCGCCGGCAGGCAGTCGATGTACAGACACGCAGAGTGCAGCGACTCAAACGTAACCAGAGACTGCTTGACAAAAGTACAGCAAAGGGTCCGAGGGGAGGCGTAGGGTGGCGAGGGGGGAAAGGAGAGCAGCTCGATGGCCCGCCGGGCTGCTTCCGATTGGACGCGGTTATGAGCGAATAGGACGAAGCCGTAGCCCTTGCTGCGACCTAAATTGTAAACGTCAAGATCAAGAACAATGCAAGCATAGGAACCATGGCAAAATTAATTATCTTCATTGCTCGAACTAAACATAGTTATATATTTTGTTGCAAACAAGCCATTTAAACATATGGGCAAATAGTTATAAAATCAAATATTATAGGAACATATATTAAAAGATAGTATAGTGCAGCATTAAAAACAACGTACCATAGCGATCATGGTAAAAAATAACTATAATAAACAACACAAATCCGTACCACATCAAAGATAGCATTGTGCCTATATATCAATTGCATTATTATCGGCATACTGTATATAAAAATCGTACCACGATAGACCATGATCACATACCGGTAGTCACAAAGTTGTTGTTGTTGTTCTGTTTGTTTATAGACGCAGCTCATAACATAGATGGTACGCGTCTCGTATGTGAATCTTGTCAGCATATTTGTTTGAGAGCGATGTCTAAGGGAATTCTACCCACTGCTAGCCGCTGGCAGCCGATATTGCTACCAACGACACCAGACCCGTTTATAGTCCCGCTCTGGTTAGAAGACTTTGACAAGCCGAGAAATTGAGTTCTCTGTATAGCTAGAGCGGGGATTGAACCCCGGACCTCTACACGGCAGTACAGTGATGATACCACTAGACCACACAGGCTTGTTGTCACGAAGTAACAGACAACTGCTATCATATCTCAAATAACACAAATCTCCAAGCGACATAATTTACCGGTAAGTGGAAGCGTCCACAAACCAACATATCCATGCTTCATTTATCAGTAGGGTCCACAAGCCAACAAATCACCTCTACAGTCCACACAACAGTCACCGGTTGTTGTTGTGTTAGCCCCTGCTGGGAAGCCCCTTGCAGAGAAAAGATGATGCCCCATTTCACCAGCTGATGATCGCTGGTGGTGATTCCACCGTATCTGGTAGGCATCGTAGGAACACTTGTGGCTAACGAATTTAAATCACCCTTGCCAAAGGGTGCACGAAGTGACTCAAAATCTTTGCCACGGCCGGGATTTGAATCGGCAACTGCCACACTCGCAATCCACAACCAGTGATTTATACCACTCGGTCACAACGCTTGTCCCGCCCAATGGTGGCAGCAGGGGCAGGGCTGCCGGGCACAGTTTAATGTCATGTCCAGGACCAAAAAATACTGGTAACGTCTACAAACCAACACATAATTTGCAACACATCACCCGCACACTCCATACACACCGGTGACGTCGCGCATCAGAAAACATTTCTCCACCGCGCCAAATGGCGCGACCAACGCTCTGAAGGCCGCATCGTCCCCCACCAGACCCGCCGGCAGGTCAGAGACGCAGAGCAGACAGTCGTTGCGATAGAGCTCCACACGCACTGCGGCATCTAGCAGCCGCCCGGCGCTCAGCAGGCCCGCGGCGCGCTCAGCATCCTCGCCCTGCTTCAGCTCCACCACCGCTGCCATCATACACAAAAATAATTATTGCAATTGGCAGTTCTCAAATAAGAAAATTAATTTTCACATATCTTTGGTTGTTTTTTGGGCTGTGTCTTAAAATCTGCTGAGTTACGATGACCTGGAAGGCAAATGTTCACTGTTCAGGCTGGGCCCTGCTTTGATGGTAGACCACAAGTGCTACTTTAAAAATTAGTATCAAGTGAATTTTAATTAATTTACACGGTCAGTAAATTCAGATGTGTCACAGATTTCAAGGAGAAAAATATGTTGACGCTGTATTTAAGTTAAATTACCATAATATGGTGTGACAATAAATCTTTGTCTTTTAAAATTTATCAGAAATTGAAAGTGCTTTTTAATGACTGTTACGGAAAACTGATGCCTAGCATTAAATTCTCTCTTTAGAAAAAAGGTAAAACTCATGAAAAAATAAAGGAATGTTTATAATTCTTGCCTAGTAGTGTATTAAAATACATGATTTTATAGTTTTCACATGCTTTTCAGCATGTAAAAACGTGCCAGATAATTATATATTTGGTTGGCGTCAGAAAGGGCAGCCGGCCGTAGAAACCCAGCTCCAGCAGTCCTGATCAGGGCGGGCAAAAACGTGTAAACCCGTGTGAAAAACTGGACATTAAAAGATTACACGATAGAAAACGGGTTAGTTAGTTAGTCACATGCTGTTCAATACAATTTCAATAATTAAATTGCAGCGAGCTTGAAAAAATAAGTAAATAAAGTGATAATGCAAGCAAATTAACAAAATATTCAAATACATATACAAAAAACACGACTTTACATCTTGATGTTATCAATGTACGGTACATCAAATTAATTTCCTCGTGTGTTCATTACCGTGGCGCAGCTTCTTGCTGATGACAATATTTGTAACGACAAATTGGCCAACAAAAGCTTTCACGTCCTGCACAAACCAAGCATAATTCGTTTACGGTAATACACAGGCACAACTTCAAATGATAATGTAATATTGATCATTCACATGAAGCAAATTACCTTGCCATTTCTTCTCTCGTACCGTATCTAAAATGGATAGTTTACTTTGCAGTTTAGGTATTTCTATTAGGCAGCATCACGAATGAATCAAACAATGTCGCAAACATTAATTTACCAGCATTAATTATATTGCATTTTACAATTGATTAAAACAATTGTATTTGAACACATGTATGCAACTTTATAAAATCAGTTCAAAAGGTGAGTAAATGCGTACATTTTTTTACCTTATACGTAACATTCGAGGGAACATCTCGAATAATAATCAGTCTGCGTTTGTTAAACTCCGATCTCGCAAACTCGTGATGACGCCTGTAGTCTTCATTTCCGATCGACGAACTTCCATTAGGACCCCTCACAACCCCCGCCAAGGATGGCACACTAAACTGGGATTTTCCATGCAAATCCAATATCAATGGCAAGGGGGGAGAAAATCGAAGCGAGGATGCTAGCCCGGGCAGGGAGGGCAATGCCGCTGGGGGAGGTAACTCGAGCGAAGAAATAGTGCTAAGATGGCGGGTGTGCGAGGGAATATCGTCGGATCCATCAGGCCTCAAGGAGTCGGCGAGCCTGGTAGCATGCATCGCGTCTGCTAACGAAACATATGCACAAGACAATGCCAGATTTAATCTCAAGTATTATTTTTTATACAATACGGTACGGTACCACGCAATAGGTCCAGTACAAAAGCATAAGTTACACTAGTAATTGAGTCATGATTGATCTCATGCTGATCTATTTCAGTGATCTAGTGAATTTTGCTTTAACTATCATAGCATACCGTGCCCCATCAAAAGTTCAGTAACGTTTAACTTAATATATAACTTTTGGCAATCTTACAAAACCTCAATCATGAAACAAAACTCAAGTAAATATTTTACATTATCAAATTCCTCGTTCAGACACTCAGAACTCCCTTCTCCAAACCGCTTTGAAAGTCATCTCTGAATTCATTCAAGATGCCTTTGGCCTCAAATAAAAAATTCTTATAAAATAAAAATTTGGGGTTGGGTAATTTTTACCGTGCGCATTGCAAATAATCATCCGTTAGGGTGTAGTGCAGTAGTGAAGTTGAAGTTGATATCATGATAGTAAAATGAATCTACACGTGTCAACTAAAACATTGTACGCATCCAACAACACAAAACACAACCATAACTGCATCGGCAGATAATGCTCAACCCTCGGTTAACGCCAGACAGGCAAGGGATCTTACTTAAATCAATTTAGAAATTTCTTTCTTTGTTGGATTCTTATGATGGTAGCCCTTGTAACAAGACGACCAGCGACCAGGCATAGAAGAGGAAAAGAAGAAGATATCATAGTACCACAAGAGAATAGATAGGAGAAGAACGAGGCAACGCAAGAGTCTTAATTAATTGATAAAGCTGATGACATACAACAATCCTAACTAAATGACAATGTTGTTGCTGCAGACATAGTGATAGATGATGCTGAGGTAAGGTTCCTCAGAAGGGATGAGTGAAAGGGAAATCATTTTTTCCGAAGAAGACTCAAGTTTTTAATTGATATGGTAAGATCAACATTTTTCAAGCAGTTCAGAAGAAAATGTTCTACATCTTCTGAAAACACCAAGACAAGTATCACATAATTCTGACGAATGGCGACCTATTTTATAAAGATATTTATGAATCGAATTTAGTCGATAGTTGTGAAAACGGAGCCTTAGAATAGTTGTATCCTTTTTCCTTGGGATTAAAGGTTTCGAGCTTGGCTGAGCAATAGGAAATAGAGTATGATAAGATTTTCCAGTGCATAATTTATGAAATGAAGATATTCATAATTTCATAAAATAATCTTTCGCAAGAAAGGAGAAGTCTGACACCTGTATTATAATCGACTTTTCGACAGAGATTGTTTAATGCAGATTTTGCCAAATCATCGACGACATCATGGTCGAGTAGCCCGATATGACTCGGAACACATAAAATTGTAACTCAAATGTTATTAGACTTAAGTAAATTTAGGGATTTAAATTTCTTTATTCAAAGTATTTAAATAACTTAAAACTTTTAAACTATGCGCTTGCAAGACCTTAAACAAGCGGAAAACTAAAAAAAAAGTGTTATTATTATTTATTTTTTTTTAATTCACGAATATGAAATGAACATGACAAAAAAGGCTGAAGCGTTTTTGCCTAAAAAACCTTTTTGCTCTCGGCGGCCTTCGGTGACTAGGCCTATGTTTTATACATTATTATTAATTGATAATGGTGTTTTTATATTTATTATTTTAAATTACAAAAATGGTTCCAATGTATGAACATGATAGATCTGCAAAATGGCTAGGTCTGTTGTTGTAAAACATTTTAAAGCCCTTTCAGCAAGACATGTATTAGACTATGTATGTATATATGTATGTATATTGCACTTTTAACGCACCAAGAATATGTCATGCAAACGGAGATGGAAAAACAT
>JAQIWG010002594.1:0-19945 GCA_034695025.1 Chamaedrilus cognettii | reverse complement strand
CGCCCCGAGGATGCAGACGAAAGCATTAGAGGCCATTCTTAGCAGTGCTTTATTTTTGGACAACTCCAAATATATATATATATATATAATATTTAAAATATATATATATACTCAACCTTAGATATTAAAAATCACAAAAATAATACATGCATGACGCGTATCATATATCATATATGCACCCGACACATGGCTTTGGATGGTTTGTTGGTTGGCGATAGCCTGCAGTTTAATTGTCTTATTTGGTTTGTAGTTGACGCCACAAATGGTTCTTACCTGCAGAGCTTGCCGTAGCTGGCGTTTCTGTAGGAGAACTGCAGCAGGTCGCCAAGGCATGTCTCCATCCCATTGAAGCAGTCTGAAGCACAGCAAATCCATTGACATTCCCAGCCAATCACAAGATTTACAACACTAAACTTTATTGTAATAATTACTAATAATAATACAACTTTTTTTTCACCATCAAAGCAGAGCACAATTAAGAAATAGAAACATAATTAGTTAATAAAGACGTTGCACTGGACCAAGTAACTATAATTTATTTTTTAAGCCTACCGTACAGAAAAAAGTAAATTAGTCCTCAAAAACCTGAGTTCAATTAAACTCTAATTGCATTTAGTGGCAAGAGGGCCATTGCGGACCCTAGCTCTTAAAGCTAGGGTCCTATCTTTAACAATGCCCCCTGTGGGCCTCTATTAAAGATAGTCACCCCAGAGACCGCTTGCATGATGCCACGTATTTTGCATCAATTAATAAAAATACAGCATGATATTGTAGACTTATGCATGTGCAGGCCTGATGTTCAAATAATAACTTTTGGTAGGCCTTGCTTTTTTGTCTCAAGGCTCTTTGGTAGTCACGTGACTAGATATTTAACAACCGAAGGTCTTACTCTGTCTATCAATGCAAACAAATTGGTCGCTGCACGACCCACAACATGAAATAACCCTGCCCAAACCCTGACCTAACCCTAAACTAACCCTAAACTAACCCTAAACTAATCCTAAACTAACCCTAAACGAACCCTGAGCTAAATAACGCTAAACTAAAACAAGCATCTAGAAATAGAATTCCGCTGCAGTAATCCTTTTATATGATTAACTATGGCTTGCAGCGACCCATTTGTTTGAGCTTTTAGACACCATGAATCCCCCATCTTGACTGTGCTAACATCGCTTGAAAATGGAGCAAGCCACCTTAGACTCCGGGGCCTCTGGGGTGGTAAGAGGCCTATCTTTAATAGATGCCCCTAGGGCCTCTCTAGATACTCATCCCAGGGCTCTTTGCATGACGCCAAGTATTTTGCATTAATTAATACAAAAACAGCATGCACACATGTGCATGCGCAGGCCAGATGTGCAAATAATAATAATTGGAAATTTTTGATAGGCCTAACTTTTTTGACTCAAGTCTCTTTGGTCGTCACGTGACTAGTAACAATGGAAGCCCCCATGTGAGCCGCCATTTTGACCGTACAAACGTGTCTTAAAAATCGAGCCAGCCACAGCTAGGGAGAGCTATTATATAGTTAGTACCCAGTAACATATATAGCGCGCTGCGGCCATATTTGTCTCGATTACTTGACGGCACAGCAGCACACTACCACCATTTTGTATTTATGGCTCAACAGGACACTATAGCTATTTTTGCTTCACAAAAAAAGACGTTGAAACGGCTCACACACACCAATGCATACACACAACTACAATCAAGCCATATGAGTCAAACTCAACGCTAATGAAATGCCCGATAGAGTGAATCTAAAAGAACAATTCAGCAGATGACTTACAGCTGAGCGAACACTGGGTGGTGATGGTCACTGATTTCGCTTGTACAACGGCCGACGTCAGTCCATCCGATGAGCATCCCACTTGAGCGCTCGCCAGACAGTCTGTCACGTTTGTCTTCAGATATCTGTACAGCCATAATAGCAGTAAATTCAGCTGCCGATAGCTCTGATAGATTTACAATGCAGTCGTATTGTGAGATTGGTAGAGTCTCATAGACTGTGACACTGGCACAAAGCATTGTAAAATATGACCGCTGCTAGCGAATATCATTTTACAAGTTTTTACTAAAATCATTAATTATTAATTATTTAATATTTTTATAACTTATTAATACCTCATTGGTTTTGCTGCATTCTTGCAAAGAAAAAGATGAAAAACGCTTAAAAATAGCGCCGTCTTGCTAATGCATTTTAACTAAAATATCCGACTAGGGGTTAAATCTTGTACACGTCAAACACCTTTTTTCACAAACTTTGTATTCCATAACTATATAAGCAACTCGCTCAAAATGCCTTCTAGAGATGGCCCAGGGATGCACTCTCAGTCTCAAAGTCTCAAAGCCGCAAAGCCGCAAAGCCGCAAAGCCGCAAAGCCACACTTTGCAAAAGCCGCAAAGCCCCAAAATGCATTTTAACGAAAATATCCAACTAGAGGAATGCAGAAGCTTTTTGTTAGTATTTCAGCATGACAATTTTGCTAGTCATAGCGCTTTGTGGATTAATAAACAGTTTGCATTTGACTAAACACTACTAAAAGGCCTACCATAGTTACAATTATTTTGTTCAACAAAGACAACGTTGAACTGATAATTAAAGATTACATGTAGATTTTTGACATTGACATCAGTTTAATGCTAAATCAGTTAAATGTTAGAAATATTTCATCGGTAGGGACCTGCAGTCGTCACTGGTTGGATTTCTGAGATCTCCGTGTACGCAGGCCAGGGAGGCCTTCAGGCACTGTATGGGTGTAGCTGCATGCAAGGCATACAAGGTCACTCAAAATCAAACGCTATGATAAATTTTTACGATTACAAATATACGCCATGATAGATTTTCAAAAGAGCACAGATGAACAGGGTTAAGTTTAGATGACGTAGTATACCAAAAATGATGGTTAGATGCAAATTATACGCCTAATTTAGAACCTAGCATTACGCTTAAAATCGACTATGGTTGCGTAAGCGGATGCGATAACTAAAAGCAAAGCAATTGCACTACGCCTGTTTTAGAAGGAGCAGACTCCTTGTTGGTACTCATCATTGTATCAGGGCCAAACTTTACTCTGCAGATGAGAGAGGTCATTCTGACAGCAACAGAAATGAAGATATGATTTTCTTCTTCAAGATCAAAGAAAAGATCCTTTTTCTCTCCAGTAGGCTAATCGGCGGACCTCACATTGTTAATTTATGCTTACACGCAAATCAACGCTTAATGAACAATGGTCTCCTCTGACGTCGACCGACGTCGAAACACACATTAAATCCATTACTATAATCTTGAACAACGTTACTGACCAGTGACTGTACTGCAGGTGTCGCCTTGATAGCCGGGTGTACACCTGAAAATATGAAATACAGAAGATTGAAATATGAAAAATAGATCACATCTGTTTCAGTCAATGCCAATGATTCAAATCGACACAAACAAAACCCTTTTTCGCATGGCAGTGATGACCTTCTGTTAAAATCCGTTCCTCACTCAGAAAAGTTTCTGAGGCAAGAGTCAAGATGGGCCTACGTCTCTGGAATTGCCCCTTAGATGCACACGGTGATTTGTCACTTTAATATAGCAACTTTACACACCTGTTGACGCATAGATGATGTCGTAAACCTGCCGAATGATTGGTCAAAGATGACATCACAAACCTGCCGAGTGATAGGCTAAAAATGACGTCACGTACCGACAGATTGGCAGGTTGAAGCTGACATCACAGGTTGCACCGTTTTGACAAACAGCGAAGTAGTTGAAGAGCGCGCAGTCGGACACGATGGGAACTGAAGCAATTAATGTCAAAGTTGTTTCATTCATTTTCACTCAAGTTAATAGAATAATGCTTGCCCTTACTCAAGACAATGACAATACTCAATCGCAATAGGTCTACACTCTATAGTCTAGAGCACATCAAATAGCCCATCTGGGTAGATCACCAGCAATACGGCTGAGCCATAGAGCTGTTGGCTATATAGCTAAAGCTAGCCTATACGGCTTCAAATAAAATTGACTCGATTTGATTTATGTAGTGTTATCTTCAATTGACTTGAAATGAAATACATTTGATTTAATTCATCTTCAACTAGTCATTCAACGGCTGCGTGTGCACAAGGCTCACCCTCGCTGGCGACGCCCCCGCTGACGACCAGGACGTAGACGTTTCCCTGGACGGCGTACACCTCTCCGCCCACGCTGAGCCCCCCGCGGCCCGCCAGCTCGAGCACGAGGGTCTGGTAGGTCCTCAGGTTGGCCACGAAGCTGCTTGCGCCCTGGGTCGAGGAGTAGATCACCGTGAGCTTCACAGTAGTCATCCCCATCGTCGACGGTCTAGATTGCAGGGGTATAATAATAATAATAATAATATTCTAATCTGCAAGTATAGTTTTATCAGCACTTACGATTCAAACAAATAATGTTCTTTCTATCTCCGTTAGAATGATATATTGTTGGCGCGTTACAAGTGCAGGATACATATGCATACATACAGATATAATAAATAATAATAATCATCGTTTTTGATGTCTATTCTGCGGCTCGGGATAATGGAGAAAAGCTAGTCGATGTGGGGATTTTCAGAAAAAGCAATCATCGCACAATGACTTGCGTCATTTTTCTTCTTAAAGGACGATAAAAGATAAAAATTATATAAAAGTACATATATAATTATATTGACTGCGTTAAGGTTCGATACATTGAATAGAAACAACTCAAGATTGAACTCAAGCCAATGTCCATTCAAAGTTTGCTTTCACTTTTACTTTTCCAGTGTCACCTATTTTGAAGATCACAATGAATTCAATATTATTAATCGATTGATCACCCCGAGGTAACATTTGGAGAAATGCTAAAAATAAAAAGGAGAGAAGAAGAGTTTAGCCAGAAATAGGTCTCACGTCAGACTGATGATGTTCACTGACACGTTCAGTAGAGCGTTCACCTGTTGAACGAGCTGAACAATGAAAAATGTACAACAAATGTGCATGTGTGTTAGGCGCATGAGTAACATCACTGTTGGCACTTAAAATCTGTTAGTTGTCAATCTATTAATTACTATTGCAATAAAAATATGACATGCAAACAGGCCTCAAATTTAGCAAACATTCATTACAGGCCTGTAACGCCTTGTCCAAGTTAAAACAGGTTAAGCCTAGACCTTATATCAGAGCTGTAATATTTATACAATATAATGTAATATAATATTATATTGAAGTGAGACGATAATGATTATGGACTATGTCACGTGTAATGATAAGTGGAGTGATGGGGGAGATGGTGTGAATCAGAACGGCCAGACTTATGATACCGAGTTGGCGAAGTTGTCGACGACTTGTGTCGTGATGGGATTGGTGAGGTCACCAAAGCTCTCTTGCCAAGTCAGGTTGAAGGTGAAGCGCATTGTCACGTTTGCTACCACACAAACAGTCGCACAAAACAGTCAACGTATGCGCTTACCCGTCGATGGTTATTTTAGTTTAAATACATTAGCAAGATGGCGCTATTTGAAGCGTTTTTCATCATTTTTCTTCATTATAATGCGGCAAACCCAATGCGGCATTAAGAGTCACATTAGCTACACTGCATAGGCTACACTCTTATGAATCATTTTAATATAATTGTGACCTGTTTTGGCACGTTCCCTAAGTATAACAGAAGACGCACGCAGCATAGGCAGGATCCACTTTCAATCACAGTTTACAATTTCAGAATGCATAAGGTGTCCTAAAATGCTTGCTGATAAGAAAAACATTTATCACTCCATTGGACAATCAGGTTAATTTGCTTTCAATTTCACGGCGTGTTAACGCAAATGACGCCTCCCTGAGGCGCCCACGTAGATACAGTTAGCCCTAGCAGTTATATCAACACGTTGAGATGTTTGTGTAGCTTAGGCCTAGGCCTATACTGCGGCATGTTGCCAAATGAATGCTCACACCCATCCTGCGGTCAACAGCGCAATTGTATGCACACAGATAAACACGATAGGAGCGCCGTGGACCGCAATATTATGAGATTCACTGTGATCGAGCTGTACCACGAACACTTGAGCTAAGATCAAAGCAAGTTTTGACGCTAAATTGCTAAATTTGACCGCAGGATTGCATCTTACAAGTGTCTGTAATGTAGTCAATATGAACCGGTTATGAACTGAACAGAAGACCAGCACATGAATATGTTTATCGTTCGCCAGTTACTGACTCATCCTTTATATCTACAAAAAATTTAGTGATTAATAATACGAGTACACCAATTTCTAGGTCATCAGAATTATGCTATTTGTTCGTTTGTTTTATTTCTTTGTATTTCGGTGTGGTGTCCTGCTACGCCTAACATCAAAATACTCTTATAGACCCTAAATGACCCTCAACAAATTCCTGCACTTACGATTCAAGCAAAGGATGTTCCATCTCCGTTTGCATGACATATTTTTGGTACGTTACAGGACTAATGCAATAGACATACATACATACATTCAGGCATTACATACATACATTATTAATGCTGTTGAAATACAGTATTCTGCTTCATTAAAGCAGCCGACGTTGATAAACCTTGAGAGATGGTCAGCGGTTGCGTTGCGCTCTGAGCCGCGACCGGAGCGAGGTAGAGAGACGAGAGGGCGATCCATGCCAGCAGAGGCACCAGGGCCTGGCGACCCATCGTCAGGAGGATTGTCCTGTACGGAGGAAAGCTATAACAGCTAACCGTTGAGTCGTAACAACGAAGTTGTCAACCTTTGCAGAATGGCTGAGTAGGCCTATAGCTTCGACTGCAGTTCGTCAGCGCCAGCCAAAAATAAAAACAACGCTGCGAATGGATTAGGCCTAGATCGTTTGGAGCTACAACATACAGTAATAATCAAGCCGCAAACGTGTTCAATTGGTTTACTTTGCAGTTTTTTTCACAAATGTGCCATATGAAAATTAAATATATAGAATATGATGAGCAATCCCTCGTTAGTATCTAACATGCTACATTACAGCCTACATAAAAATATAAGAAACGTTGAAATATTTGTAGTTAATGTTATTTAAAAAATATCTTATGCTGCTTTTGGATGAAATAGTGAAAATTCTCCGACGCTAAAATGTATGCTTTTGAGCGAGAAGTTAATGTGAGATTGTAAGATCAAACCTATAATGATTATGATCAGGACTGCCTGAAATAATTTGAACAAAATGGGCCTAATAATCCGAGTAATCTTATGTATTATTTATTCCATTAGGATTATATCATTTCAGAAAAAGACTAATTGCTCGTCATAGCCTTTACCGTATGATCGCTGTTTGGTATAGTTGCTGCTTCGAAACAGTTCTTACGGTCACTCTGCTAGTTAGGAACTGAATGCATGCCGAAGGTTAACGCCACTGCGCCGTTACGTCAGTCCGGGTTGGTTAACACCGGATAAACTCCTCTGGTCTCTTCTTCTGTCTTTAAGTACTGGAGCCTCAGCACTAGAGCTTGCGCATGTTAGAGACGGGGACTGGGGACTATCGCCTCCCACTCATTCATGAAAATGTCAGAAATTGAGCAAACTATCGAGCGTTTATCTCGTTATTGAGATCATTTATATCGCCTGTAGCTGGCGCCACGCGGCGCTGAACAAAATGCGCGATCGAATTAATTAACAATTATGTCACGGCTTGTCATCAATAAATAACACAAAGTCTCTGACAGCCTTCTGCGTGGTGCTGTTGATTATTGAAACACGAATTCGCCATTAGTTAATTCAGATTTATTTTTTGCAGCCCAAATCATAGGACCTAAATCGTAAACTGTAGGCCTATATTCAAGTGCATGTAAATCAGACATTACATTATGTAAGAGTATAGCATGACAAGATTTTTATGATTCCGTGCGTATATGAATCCCGAGTAGCATAATTTGTAGGCCTCAAATTGATATTTGGACGAGAGAGTGAAAGTCGAACACATTTTCCAATATCCTCCTTTCTCTCCCCTCGGATATTTCAAGGCAAGAGTTGCCGCCTGTGTCCACTGAAAATCATATAAGCGCCCGCGCTAAGCTTATTCTGTCACGCAAGCAGATAGCCTCTCTAATGACTATGGGCTTAATCTGGACGTAACATAGGCCTACATATATGTGGACCTTATTAGCCGCAATTTCGGGCCGCGTTTGTATAGAAATTTTTGGAGGCGCATGCATGGTTCGCTTAGTCAAACGACACTCTCCCTTTCAGCCCCGTGGCGTGGTATTTCTCAACCGGGAGGCAGTCGCTGTCGCAGGGGGCAGTGATTTTTGCCTCCCGTGTAGAATTCATAACCGATGGCGGGGGGGGGGGGGGTGGGGTGCAGACGAAGCTGCTTTGCCTCTCCTATACAACTCACAATCTGAGGGAGCTGGGGGGGATGCTGACAGAGAATTCTTCGTACCAAAAACTCTTCAAAACTATCTTGGCTTAGCCAAAGCACTTGACTTCCCATGTTGGTAGGGGTGGGGGTGGTACATCCTCTGTCTTTTCCAATTCATAGAGCTGCCCTTCGAGGGCAGGAGTGCAATTTTCAATTTGAAGGAAGCAGGGGATCAGAGGCTAGAGGAGGTAAGGGGAGGTAATGCCCCCCTGTCTCCCCTCATGCTACGAGCCTCTGCTCCCTTCCAGCTTAAGTGTAACAAAGTTATGACGGCTCGACGCTCTGTCCAGAGCGACTTTGATGCTCAGACACAGCATGCATTTAAGCTGGGATAACCCTGAATACTGAGTGTTTCATATCATTTTTAAATCGAGCCGTTGCATCAAGAAAGTTGCGTTCTACTGCAGGAAATCTGTTTAATCTGACAGAAAGGCAGCGACTGCTGATATTCCAATCGCCACTAATTTTGAGTCTCATCTCTTTGCAGTACCGGCAATGTATGGTGTGGACTATACCTAGCAAATACTGGTTTATATAATATATATCGGTATGCGCTCATTCAAACCTTATCTTTTGAATATATTAGTGCGTAATGCAATTTGAATAATTTTATGGAAATGAACTACAATGACAGGCGTTTGCGAAACGAAATTATATCTTTGACAGAAGATTGAGACGACGACACTCCAGCTGTGTTCGCCATTGGCGGTTCTACATGATGTAAGACAACGACACCAGGCGTCGATGATTTGACGTCCCCATTGGCGTTCCCAATATTTGGGCATAGGTAATGTTAAAGTTATGGTAAAGTAATAATTATGTGGTTTGGGCGTCCCCTATCGGATGGCTGGCGTTCCCAATCAGAAATGGTTGGCGTACCCGCGAATTGATTAAGGGAAAAAGTTAATTTGAGCGAAAGACAGATGAGAACTGATATCATAATCTACAAAATCTAATATAATCGCTTGGGAAAAGTCCGTCAGCACTTCCACCAGGGCCGCACTTCCACCAGGGCCCCACTTCCCCCGGTCGTGAATTATGCCCGCGGCAGAAAATGTGAAGATGAGGTCAAAAGTGGTATAGCGCCCCGTGGCTATCCCATTCAAAATAGGATGGCCACCCATGTCAAAAATTCCTGCATACGACCCTGTCGCCGTATTCAAGAAAGTTTGGTAAAAAATCAAATGCCCCGGCGTCAACGGCGTGAAAAAACTCTGAGAAACTCTGCTTTGAGGGCCTTTATGCTCAAGATAATAATTCACAGATTAAAGATCTATGACGATCGCACTATTATAGGTTATGCGTGCGTTGGCAGACAGACTTGCCATATTTTGAGTCGAAGTCGTAAACGAAGGCGGTTCGGTCAAGTGGCCGGCGAAGCGAGTGACGTCAAAGAAACTGGAAATTAATTTTGATCACGAGAACACCGGCTAAGTGCTAGCCTGAATGTTGGTTGTGAAATCTCTGCGCTTCTTAATTATAAACAGAATAGTGTAGGCTACGGTAGGACAGGCCGACTTACTCTATATATGGAGAAAACATCAATATTGGCTTAGTATTATGCGTATGTATACAGTCTCGACTGTAAGTAAAGAATATTGAGCATTATGATAGGCTACAATTATATTGGCGAGGCATTCATTATTCAACCGGCGAATACACAGACCCACGCTTTGATCAAGTCTGCATGTTTTAAGACGTTTGCTATTTGCCAACCTTGACTATGGGCCAGAATGGCATAATTTTAAAAGTTAGTTTCGGCTTCGTCACTTATTTTGAAATCATTTCGGCTAAAATAACCAATAATTTCTAATAATAGGTCTAGTGGCAGATTGGATTGCACTTGGCATGTTGCTATGTTGTAACATTATTAGCCTGCAGTTTATAGCCTAACTATAACACTGCCAAAGTATTTATGTAAGTTGTTTTTTTTGTAAGTATTTATTAAATATCAAATAAAATCGTTCCAATCATGTGGATGTGGTCATATAAATCCTATAGCCCACACCAGTGAGTGCAGTTGAAACTTTCGAGGCTCTTGATTATGCTGACGAATTGACTCCAATTATTATTTTAATGTGACATTTATAGCGACTGGTTAATTAAACGCAGCAGCCACTAATATCAGTAATCGTTTCTCTGACTTGACCGCATAGAGCAATCTAATAGGTCGGATCGTTTGATTTAAAAAAATTTCGTTCCGTTGTTGGCTTTGTAAGTTTCTGAAACTCACCGCGTGACCATGAACTTATTAAAAGACAGATGGGAAACGTGTATAACTTTTAAAATAAATTTGGCTTAAGTCTGACTTGAAGGACTCAACTTCTAGCTCGGAGGCATACCGAGGTATCACCATTATGCCGATTATTTCGAAGCTTTTTGAACTTATTCGGCTAAAAGTCTTAATCCTTATTTTAATACTTGTAACTCGCAATTTGGCTTTAAGAAAGGCGTTAGCTGCTCACATGCGGTCTATTCTATTAGAAAAACCGTTGATTATTTCACATTGCTTATTTCAACTGTTAACCTTTGTGCATTAGATATAAGTAAGGCGTCTGATAAGATTAATCACGCTAAACTTTTTTTAAAGATGATGGATCAAAATGTGCCAATCAATTGCATTTTATTGCTAGCCTGTTGGTACGAAAAATCCACGATTTGCGTTCGTTGGGGCAATCGTTTTTCTCACCTTGTTTTACTGGAAAAGGGAGTAAGACAAGGTTCAATACTCTCTTCCATGCTTTTTGCTCTTTTTGTTGACGAGTTGTTGTATCTCTTAAACGCAGTGGTTTTGGTTGCCATATTAAGGGTATTTGTTTCAAAGCGGTGATGTACACGGGCGATTTGTTACTTCTTGCGTTATCAATTACTCATTTGCAAAAAATATTAAATATTTCCACGGAGGTTTTGGGCCCTTGTCACTTAGCCGTCAACCCAAAGAAATCTTTTAGTATGAGAATCTGCGCTCGGCATAATGTTCGCAACTGCACGTTGCTTGTTAACGGGCAACCTTTTGCATGAAAATCAGCAATTTAATACCTGGGTTTAGTTATTGTATCTAGCAAAAAATTCAAATACAATTTGCAAATTGTAGGCTAAAGTTTTTTCAGGTAGCTAATGAAATTTTTGGTAAAATTTGGTTACGGGCGCCTCATGGCCTATTGCTGTCACTTGTGGACACATTTTGCATGCCCGTGTTACTGTACGGTCTTGAAGCCTTGTCCTTACCAAAGCGGATATAAATAAAATTGGTTTTCTATATTCTTCGGTCTTTTAAAAAATGTTTAATGTTAAAGAAAATAATTGCATAAAATTGTGCCAATTTTATTCTCGCTGCCTTCCCCCAAGCTACAGACTGGATGCAAGAAAATTGAACATTTTTAGTAAAAACTAGACGTATTTTGTTTTGTTTGCCTTTCCACTGTATAATTACCAGGCGGCACTTTCAATTTTTGTGCAATCTGATTTGTGCCGGTTAGGCCTACTGTAACAGTTCTCGCTACCTTCAATATTTTTATTTGTGAGATAGGCCTACATATTGAGTCACCGTGTTTATTCATTTTATTTCTTTATTTCTTTGTTATGTTGATTGCTATCATTGATTTGGTGAAATAAAGTTTATATTAAAGAAATCCGCCGTGAAATATCATTTCAAAACTAACTATTGATTTAGCTCCACCACCGGGAATTCCTTTTGTCGCTCATGCAAGCCTATCTTAAATTAGACTAAAAGACTCGCCGTTAGCCGTTATGTAATCAAATGAATATGTTTAAAACTCAACCTCAACCTTAAACCCAAACGATAACCCTAATCTAAATCCTTGAAGTAACGCTAAAACTAGCCCTGAAAGTAACGCTGAACCTAACCCTAACCTAATCCATATCATAACCCTGACCCTTAAAAAATACAAAAACCACATTTTGCTCAGATTTGCTCAGATCTCCCTGAAACTATTGTTAAGCATCATTAATGCTTTAGTTACATTTCTAGCCGCATTGACTAAAAGACGCGCAGCTATAATACGAGTAGGTAAACACCGCTAGTGAGTTAGTTGAAACTGCGCCCTGACTTGGTGTCGAAGCTGTTCGGACTTGCTCTCGGCATAGCGCCAACTTGTCGCAGCTCTGTCGCTGTGCATCGCAAAAAAGCAGATGACGCCACGAATGACGTGTTTAATCAAATCTTGAAGTACTTCATGCACAGTTGCACATGCAGATGATGCAGGGCTCGAGTGATGGGGGAACCGAGGGGTGCTGGGCGCTAGTTGTTACCTGTGTCGACTCCCCCTTGTTACCGTCGAAAAGGAGCCGGAGTGTTACTTTTGTCAGGAGGGGTCGGGAGCCCCTTGTTATCTCACGCGGATTTTGGGGAAAAAATTGAGTGAAAGTGATATCGCAGTGTAAATGTGTACAAATGGTCGAAAACGCACGCCTCCTATGTCCCTTGTTAGGAGGCGGAAAAGTGTTTAGCCTATTAACCGTTCTATAAGTGTTACAGTTGAAATAGTAACCTTAATCCTAGTTTTTGTGTGCTATATTTCTCAATTGTCTTAGTCCTCAGCGTGTGCGTTTCGATACAAAAAATAAAAATGATGATCATCCTGATGAACCTTCTCGCTCGGTCGTAAGTTTCGCACGAGAGGAACAAAGTCTCTATCAACACCCCTTCCTCCGGTCGCAAAGTCTTCGGTCCCCCGGCTCCCCCGGGCCCACTTTGTTACCGTGCTGTGGCTCCCTCGTTCGCGGAAACAATCCAATGAATATTTTTGTTGGTGCCGTTTTCGTAAGCGGTAAATTCAATGCAGATCATGGCTTTCGTATAATATACTTTTTGTATGTCGGCTAAGTCGCGAGTCAACAACACATGCTGGTCTATTTTGATGGTGTACGGTTACGCTGTTACCATGTATTGAACATTTTTCAGCATCATATCGGCATGCTAATGATGCACGCCATCGCACAACTACGCAGATCGTAAGAATATAACGTTAAGCCGAGAGGCCTATTCGCAAACGCCGAGAAGGGCTACTTTAAGAGCCTTGTCTCGAAAAACGACTAAGTAGTGCCCGATGGCCTGTATTATAAATATTATGCTCAACGTCACGAGAGCTGCTGTAAGCCTCGTCAAGGATTCTGAACGTGCGTCAACTGTTCAACTTGACAAGCCTACCGCTCGCTATTACAGCCTGTAGATTAGCTATGATATTATACTGCGCAGAAGGCAATGTTGCATGTATAATGAGGCCTATTTAGACAACATTTAAGTGTGGACTATTAAAATTAATCTATTTTTAATTGGAGAGCATTGAGCTTCGCGAGTGACGTGTGACACAGTTATTAGATGATGAGCTAATTTAGTTCGGAGCTTGAACGATTGCGAGCAAAGGCGACGATATTTTTTCAGCAGTACAATTTTTAGGTGATACATCTTTAAACGGAATTTGTTTAGTGCAGCATTGATCAATAAAAGAAAAAAATCTATTCCAGAGTTACTCTTACAATAGATATAATAATATTTTATTAATTGATTGGTATTATTTCAGTTACAGACTCGCTGCACGATATAAACACATTTCGAATCATTCGAATTAAAACAGCAAATGATTGAAATAGCGACTCCAAGACATATATTATAGTGCTCTTCTCAAATCGCTGTATTTAAAAGGCACAGTTCAAATGTGCAATCAAATTACAGTTAAAAAATGTATACACCATAAACATCATGAATTCAGATATGAATCACACACGTCAATTTAAAAAACAACATTAGACTAAAATCGCCGCGGCATTAGCTACGATATGTGTTTAAATGAAATTTAAAACCTACATTTAGATCTAAGTCAAATTCCGACACGAAAGATGTGTCCCATGCCGCTTCATGTGCGTAGGCAGATTAACGAAGTCAAGTTCTCGCAAAATAAGTTATTAGATAGGCCTCATCAAAGATCTTGAGTCACATAGGTTCATGTAGTCTATCACGGCTCTCGCATAAAATCTAGTTCAGCCCAAGCATAGGACCGGTCTCGCCTCTCCCTTCGCGCGGCACTTAATTGTCCGACTTTCGTAAAAATGCTCGCGAGTTCAGAAATATGCGATCACCATAAATATTAGCGAGGGTGGACACCAAGTCGACAGTGCCATAGAAGCAAAATAATCTTCTCAGGACGAATGCTCACAGCAGTGAGTGAATGCGAGAAGGACTATAGCATAATAGTCCACATCGGAAACGGTTGTCTGAGTATAAGTACCTAGCGGCGGAACAGGCGTATGAAGGCTAAGAGTCACTTGCTCAGTTTGCGGAGAGCAAGACTTAGTATTGTCAATCAAGTTCGTTTCATGCTGGATTGCTTAATACATGTATGTCTGCAGAACCCCGTGTAGTAGTCCCAATTGCAAATACATGTTTTTTGTAGATTAACACTGAGACTATAATACAGTCCGGTTATGTGCAACATAGCGGTACAAAACCGCCCTTCTTTAGTCGCCTTTTACGACTCTCCCGGGGAGATCTGGGGTGCAGGCCAATTCCTTGCGCCCCGGCCTGCAGTGGTTACAGATGCATTTGCATACGCAATACATGTATCTGCCCCCTGCAGGCGGGGAAACAATGAATTGGCTTGCATCTCAGAGCTTCTCGGATGAGTCGCAAAACGCGACTAAATAAGTGGGAGCGGTTATCTTGACTAGTTTGTCCTCAAATCAAACATAATTGAGAATCAGGCTTGCCAGGAAGTTTATTATGCGGGGTTCAAATTTGGTAGAACTAACCACTTGCCTCACTTGTATGTATGTATGTATTGTATACTTATAACGCACCAAGAAATATGTCATGCAAACGGCGATCGAAAAAACAATTTACTTGAATCGTAGGTGTGGGACTTCAATGCGTACAAGTTTTATCTTCTCGGGGGAAAATCTGTTTTCAAAAAAGGCTCGGACCAATTTATCTATTTCCGTTTTTTTCAATGGGCTTTAATTTTTGATTGAACAGTCGACACCGTGTTCGTACTTTGTGAGAAAAATCTATATGACAAAAAAAATATGAAAAGCGCTTGAACGTGCTATAGGCGTTATCAAACTTGTATTACACATTGGCTGCATGATCTACACCACGCGGCCAGCAGGCCGCGCGATGTAGTCTTGTGAAAAAAATCATACCAAGTTATGCCGCTATATAATCAAAAGTTAATTTGAACTAATTCGCAATAGCATGGGCTTACGTCAATGCAAATTCTCCCAGCCTATATTGCACAAAGGGATTGATGACAAATTAAAAATGCCGTCGTTATTAATTAACGCGATGGTCTGTATCTGGACCGCGGCATGACGTTTTCCAGTTTGTTTTCAGAACGGCTGCTCAGCGGACCATTTCAGTTATGTTAACGTCGGCAAGACGTAGTAGATCTTTTCGAACAACACCATATTCCCATCTATGGCAGCTGTTCGGCTGCTGTATAGGCGCAACCACTGGGGGGTTGGGGAGGTCATGCCCTCCCCTACTTTTGGGATGACCTCCCAACTTTTTGGAAGACCCCTTCAGTTTTATGCGTCTTTGTACAAAAAAGAATTAAGGGCGGGTGGCGGGGGGCCTTAAGCCCTCTCCGGCGTGAGAAGTGATGTCGATTTTGTAAAGGAAAAAAAATCTCCGTCAGCACCCCCCCCCTCCCCCAGCTCGCGAGTTTGGACCCCGACCTCCCCAACCTTGAGATCGTGGTTGCGCCCATGGGCTGCTGCATGCGAGAATGGAATCTGCGTCAATCGCTCTTCGCTCTTGCTAATCGGCATACCGACTGGAGCAAATTTGAAAATCAAATCAGCACGCCCAAGCAAACCCTAACCCTAGTCTAGTCCTAAGCCAAACGGGGTCCTAACCCTAACTTGCTAACCCTAACGCAGCCTTAATCAAAATGTCAACCTATATAAGTTCCAAAAACAACGATTGCTCCAGCCGGTATCCAGATAATCAAGAGCCAAGAGCGATTGGCGCAGATCCCATTCTCGCCTGCCGCACAGTGTCATCGAAATAGCGGCATTTAGTCAAGATGACCGAAAGTGGAATCCAGGGTGGTTCAAAAAAACGTTGCCTCAGAGTGGAATATGGGGTGGTACAAAAAGTATTACCTCGCTCTGCCCTACTTCGTCCTGCAACTCGTGAAACTGCTAAAATTAACTTGCAAAAAATTCGATCAGTTCAGGATTCAAGTATTAACAAGCAATTAATAAGTATGGGTCATGCTCGGGGTCAAAGTTCCCTTTAAGCTGCGCGAGCGCGCGGCCGCGCATTTTCAGAGACGCCACGCTAAAAACATTGAACGCGGGAAAACAATTGAAATTTTGGCCTAGGGTGATTATAAAAACGTTGCAACGAACTTTCGCGCTTCGTCATGCAACTCGTGAAACTGCCTACAATTTGATTAAATTTAAGGTTCAGGTAGGCTTATTGCCAGGCAAAATAACACGTGTGGCGTAGCGCTGAGAGTGCCCACTAAGGCCGTTGCTTCTAGATAAGCATTAATGACGTGTTAATTGCTATAAGCAAATGGTGTGAGGTCAGGTGTTTTATTGTTGGTTTTTTTTGTTTTGGAACACTGTGTACAAAGCTTTTCGAAATAATCTACATCCACTAGGGAGTTGACAAAATATGCACCACGAGTATCTATTAAGAATTTAAGATGGGCCATTGGGCCTATCCTTTTGTCGAAGCCCACGTCACACCAAGCGTAGGCTACATGCAACTGTACATGTTGCTGCGGACAGGGCCTACTCGCTTGAAGTTTATTGCTCTAGAAAGCAATTCGTTATCGTAATTAATGAAAGTGTTTGCGCCGAGCGCCCTACGCCCTGCATTCAGCCGGACTGCGCACTGTGGCGAATGGCGATAAAATTAATAAAATCATTATGCGCGCGCACGCTGACAGGAGCCTGATTCCTGGCTCTGCTGCTATTCGAGAACGTTAACGGTGCAGACGCGGCCGCTAGGTGACGACAATAGTCTGCTGCTTGATTAATTGGTACAACGCGACTCGTTTTACTACTGATCACGAACAGCGTAGCCACTATGATGATCTTCCCATCACATAGGTGCTATTTTGAGGTTCAAGTAGGCTACTATTTGTGCTTCTATCGTTGAAAAAAGGTAAATGTTTTGTAAATTTTTTTGGACATAGTAAATTGGTGATTTGCGTTAAAATCTTAACAAAAAATATAAGAATTAGCAGAATATTAGAGTGAAAGTTATTGTTGAAACAGAGCAAGTCTAGTGCAAAAAATCGAATTCCAGTAGAGTAGGAATTGTTTGTTATCAGCACCCTAACACCCTCCCCCCCCACTCCCGCTCAAGAAGAGAAAAGAAGTCTTTAAGGTCTAGAAAATTGAGAAATTTACTCATTTTCAGTACATTACGTCTTACAAAAATCACCGGAAACTCTTTTTTTGCCCACATTTTGCAGTGTGCTTTTTTGAAAATAAATTGCCGCTTTAAAATCGCATCATCGGTCGAAAATGTGCTTTTTTGGGCGAATTTTGGTGCTATTTTCAAAAAAGTGAGTGGCAACACTGGTCTCGCTGCGTCTTCTTAACAGGCGTAGCCTGCTCGCTCACTGAACAAGCGCTCAAGTAGCGCATCGAAGATAAAGTGAGTTTCGGTGATGGAGTAAATATGTTTCCTATTTTAGCCTACAGGCTACGGTGTAGGGTTACTAAAATTGTATCTCACCAAGTCACTGCACGTCAAATTTCATGAAATTTCTCTTCGATTTAGTTCTACGATAAAGCAATGTAATACTTATTAAATATGCTAGCCTCAATTTTGTGCAATAGCTTGGAATTTTTTTTTAAGCCGTCCAATTCACAAAATTCGCGTTCATCTTGAAGCGGCGTGTAAGAATGTAGCTGTTAAAGTGACGGCTGGTTTAGTGCCTTGTTCTGCATTGTTTGAATTTGTTTCAAGAGTTTTTTAATTATGACGCTCATGAGCCCAGCAGGTGGTAGTCGCTGAAATCGAAATTACGCCTGCCGGTACATGTAGCGTACGTGTACGCCTAATTAGCTAATATGATTTTGCCTTGTTAACTAAATTGGATCTATATAGTATTTTGCTCAAAGATTAATATTGTTATCTGGTTTGGGCCATGAATTTTCTTTGCTAAACGTTACAGAGTGTGCTGGTCCTTGAAAAGTAATCGGGCTTACGCTGTAACTGATGGCATAGGACGGTATCGATAAATCAAACTGACTGAATCGACATTTAGCTGTCTAGTGTTCAACGTATAGCCTAACAATCTGTAAATCAAAAAAGAAGAAGTCAACAACCTCGGAGTGCCTTTATTCCGATTAAAAATTAATCAACTTCCAAAGCGTACACATGCGTGACAAATTCATTATACTAATTTTGCAGTATTTCACTTTGGCTTGCGCTATAATGTGTAACATTGCAGTGTAACATAATGTGTCTTGTCATTGCGCTTTGCAATATGCTACTACGTTACAAAATATCAATTTGTCGAGTCAGAAGGCGTTATCTGAAAAGCATTATATCAACATTATAAAGTTCTTGTGTCTTCTTGTTGTTTTGTTGATGCTGCTGTTTCAATCATTATTTTCTACTATATTTATGGAATAATATATGGATACAGTTATGCGTTTCCGCACCTACGATTCAAGCAAACGATGTTTTTCCATCTCCGTTTGCATGACATATTCTTGGTGCGTTAAAAGTGCAATATACATACATACATACATACGTGTGAACAGCCTATCCAGCTGCTAATGTCGTTCAAGATGTTATTATTACGTCAGCTTCACCAGATTAAGGAGCCTCTTACAATAGTAATTGATTGACCGCACGTGGTGAGAGAGTTAAGATACGGTTTGAAACTGCAACATTAGATATTTTTCATATCGACGCAGTGTGATGTGTGAAAGAAAACGTGATTGAAAATTCTACGAATGTCATGCCAGAAGCTCAAAGCTTGTGCTGAAACACGCGGTAGTGGGGCTGCCAATCGCATACGACGTACTATGTGTGATTTGTGACCATTGGCTGCGACTTGCGTTAGAAAATAGCCAGTAAACTAAACTTATTTAGATTACCGGTAATCTATTCTTTAATTACCGGTAAACTATGGTAATCTATGGCAATCTAACTACGCAAATTCCTGACCGGAAAACTACAGAACGATTCGAAATATTAAATAAAATTTCCAAATCGTACTATCGAAGTTGGAATTGTGAATTGGTGCTACACCAATATGCAGCGGTGCCATCACTGCTAATGTAGACTGTAGTAGCATATACACTGTATAGGCCTACCACTTTTTAAATGTGTTCCGTGTACACTTCACAGCGTGTAGCCTATATGGCAACCTACATGTACGCAGCACGGGCCTCGGCGTTGCGCCGATCGTAGGCCTAACGGTTCAAAATCATGACCGTATAGGCTCAAGCATTAAAATATAATTTCTTTCTACGCTATACAGTACCACCGCAACATAACTTTATATTGTATGTATGTATGTATATTGCACTTTTAACGCACCAAGAATATGTCATGCAAACGGAGATGGAAAAACATCGT
>JAQIWG010002593.1:0-19946 GCA_034695025.1 Chamaedrilus cognettii | reverse complement strand
GAATTCAGCCAGTGCTCCTGGATGAAAATAACGTCGTACTCAAGAGATGCGCAAGCATCAGTTAGAAATGATTCCCCTATACATAATGTAACTTTAACCTAATTTAAGGGAGATTCTAGAGTTGTTATTTTGAAATGCATTGTTTTTAAGTGTTTTGCATGTGACGTTGTGCAGATATATGTGCTGGAGCGCGCTGCGAGGACCGCGCCCCCTGGCGCACCCCCGGGCGCCACGCAGGGGCGCGTGTCGGAGGGCGGTGGCCCAACAGAGCGCGTCATGTCCTTTGAGCTCGATGCGCCCAAGACTTTCCTCACCGTCGTGCTCGACACTTCGGAACTCTCACCCGACCCGCACGATTCAACGTTCACTGAACCAACTGAGTCAGCGTACGGTATGCATCATCATGCTTTTTACTTTAGATAGCGTCTGTTGACTTTGAATGCCATGTATTTGAATATACAAAAAGAGCAGAGAATTGTGGTCAAATTATTTTGTAAAACAGCTTGAGGTTATTCTAATTATATGTTGATATTGTGCGATATATTGTTCCTTCAAAATGGTGTGTTGTTTGCTTATGGTTGAACATAAAGGCAGTTTGCTGTGATTCAATATTCGTTCTTGTACATAGTATGTTTACAAAATTTATTTTGTAGTTCTGCACTATATGATGACAAATGGGACAGATCAAATCTGACGTCCAATAACGTTTTGGAAGTAGTTTTGTTTCGACTATTGACAGATTTTATTTGTGAATTCTCACAAATCTTTGGTCATGCGCAGAAGCGTCACATGTTGTTTGAATATACCGAGTCATCATATCGAGACGAGTATATGGCTTGGCTTGCAGTGAGACTCATTCATTTTGTTTTAAAAATCAGACGTGAGGTCACATGAAACTAAAGTACCATATTGAATGTAACGTTAATGCATTCGTTGCTTGGTTGTCAGGGTGCGCTGCAGCGAGGAGACGTGCGAGTGCACTCTCTGACGTCATGAGCGCTCGGTCTGACGTCACGAGCGCTTTCTCTGACGTTACGAGCGTGAGCGGCTCGTCGTCAGGTGAATACAGCGTGCGCTCAGCGGCGCAGCGCAGCCGTCGCTCCACTGCCTCGGAGCCGGGTGACGAGTCACTGGTACGCGCTATCTACTTGCGAGATTTATACTCTTCAACGTTCCTAGATGTAGTTTCATTTTTAACATAATATTATATACACATCTCCTCACAAATTAAAATATAAAAGTACAATTTCAAATTGGCACAAATTAAAATTGGTACAGTTTAAAAATAGGTTTAAAATGCTATTAAAATGAAATTTTAAATCCTCTTTATCTTGTTTACAATGCATTATATGAATGACAAAACTGAAGCCCGAGGCGAAGTTTGAAGTCCAAAACGTTATTTTATTTTATTTATTTTTTTCTTTTTGAAATAAAAAATTTAATAATTTCATTAGAGTTCATTGGATATATTTTTTAAATTTCAGTTTACTATGGTAATTAGTTAAGTGCCAAGACTAACTAAAAGAATTCATAAATTAAATGAATTGATATAGCTGCAATATCGATACATAGAGTGCGCCATACAAAGTTACCCCTTGTGAAATCCCGATAACTTGGCAAATTCATAATATTTAGACAAAAATTTTTGTATGGCTTACGACAAATAGTATAATTTGGCACGAACTCTTGAATTTTTCTAAGATGGTATTTGCATTGAATAGTTATAAAACTTCTTCCAAAAATATAAAGTAATCGTTTTCAATGACAGAATAAAGAAAGAGAAGCGTTTTGAAGCCTATCATTCTCAACTCTTCTCTGTAAAAATCTTGTACCTTAATTTACTTTTTTATCATTCATGAGGCCAACAGACAGAAACTGAGAACAAATGCAGAACTGCAGGCGAATGGGTTGACTTGCTGCAGGAACAAATGAAGCCTATGCCTCAGAAAAAGATTTTTGTTTTGTCGTTGTCTTTATCTTTCATCTGTTTACCTGCTAACTTTCAGATCTCGGTCCCCAATAAAAGATAATGAAGAAAATTTAGTTTAGTTACTTTTGTGTGAAGCGCTACGTGTACGAACGACATTCACCAGAACATTTCTTAAGAAGGCTTGTTCTTGTTAATGTATTGATGAAATGATTTTTAACGTCCGTGAAAGAAGTTTCGTAACTTTGGAGTGATAGTAGGCCCTATATTTCTTTATAAAAATGTTTTAAACTGGCAAATTATTGCGGCTGCCAACATTGAAAAATTGAATATAAATATTAAAGATTGACTAGATAATCTTGATTTAGCTAGGAGCACTTCTTATAAGATTTTCTTTTAAGTCTTTTTCTTGATTAAAATTTGTCTATGAGCATACTTTCTGTATGATGATCTGTCCTGTCAAGTAATTTGAATTTGTATTGTCATTTAGGGATCTGTTGATTTGGCTGTAACCGTTGAACAAGACTCGAACGAGGATGACAACTTTAGTACCAATGATGGGTAATTAGCATCTTGAAGTCTTTGTATTATAAAAAGAATGTAAGACATTAACAGATGATCTATAGATTCCTAGAAATACATCTAGACCTCAATTTGATCGTTTGGTGTGCCTATCGATTTTTGAATGAAGTGATGGTAAGTCAACTTGGAATGCTAATTAATAATAATCATGACCATTTTGAATTTAAATAAAGTAGCACAATTAGACAATGACTAAATATTTCACTTCTTATTGAACACAATGGTTTGGTGGATCAGTGCTTGAAACTACTGAATAATGCCTTGCAGTGTCGAGTTGAATTATTGTCACAAGTTGTTTCAAAAACAGCTGCATTAGTGTCCTAAGCCAATTACAACTTTATGAGAACACACTTTCTTTCATCATTGTTTCTGATTCATCTATATATACTGATTGGATATCAGTCTGATTGATCCATTCAAATACTCCTATATTGCATTTTAGTTGTTCTCTAGCATGCTGTTAGCAGTAACGTTTGTTTTTGAAAAGTTATTCTAAGACAACTACAAATATAAAATTGTCGATCTCTACTATTATTTTGAGACTATCTTAATCCTATTCATATCATAGATGTAAAACTGTTCGTTTTACTTGATTTTACGCAGTCAGGATACGGTAAGAAGGAAACGCAGTGTTAAAAATCGTCAGTCAATTTTAAAGTCTACTTCTTGGACCATAGGCGACTGTCGTTTTCAGAGAGAATGCTCAGATAGTGTCAAACATGGAATATCTAACGATAGCGCTCCACGACCTAGCAGCGATGCTTGCTCACCCAGGCAATCTTACAAGCCAAGCTCTATGCGTGAAACCATATCAACACTGACGTCTCTGCAGAAAAGCATAGAGGAATTTTGTAGCAGTAATGATCTTTGTGCTTCAAATTCTGGACAAGCTGGAAATTTAGGTTCGCATGTTATCGATAATGGCTGGCGTAGATCCTCACATGATTCGGAGCCTGGCCTATCACAAAGAGAGGAGGGTGTGCTCTGCAGTACTGTAGACCTAGATCTATCCACCAAACACCAGCGACTCTACTATGGTGACGTCATGAAGTGCATCAGGTACAAATTGATGCAGATCTCCTGCTTTCAGCTCTACGCCTCAGTTCAACAGCTATTTTATTTGCTGTGAATTGATTGAAATCGAGAAGCTGCAACCATGTAGTTACTGTGCATGTCATTTGCGTGGAGAATTTTCTCTGTTACGGTAACGTAGTCAATTTTCGATTGCATGTAGATTTTCAATCTTAGCGCTCGATGCATGACTTTATTAAAGAGGTCATATCTATTTATATCCCACTTACCTATAGTAATTAGCAGCCTAGCTGAAGGGTCTGTAACGCATTTCATACTCCCTGCAAGGCCGGGGAACAAAGAATTGGCTTGTGCAGCCCAGAGCTCCCCAGGCGAGTCATAAAAGGCGACTAAAAAAGGAGGAGAGGTTCTGTGCGGGCTCCCTTGCACAGAAGCGGACTGTATCTTTGCGCTACACACGGTCCCTAAACTGCAAAAAAAAAAACAAGAACATGGTTTCATAGTTGCCGGTGTCATCAGCGTGGGGACTTGAATCCAGGTTCTCTTAATTATTTACCTTGCATGATGTTTAATAGCAAGCTTCATTTTTTATCTTATTTTTCATTTTAAATGTTGAAAAATGTTCTTTAATTCAGTAATTCTATAATATAATTTGATATATAATATGATCATTACATTCTTTGAATTATGATCTTATTATAATAGATATCCAATCATCTTTTAAATTTCGATAAAGCAAGAAACTAAATCAATTTCATTTTGTAATTAGTTTTGCTTTTTTGATTATTTATTTTTTTTATAGCTGTAGGACAATAATCATCTTCAAACTTAATATATCGGAAAGCATATATTGCAGCACCATCATTAATTAATTCGAAATTTCTTAGAATTTCAAAACTTGTTTCTTTATTTTTTTCGCTTGCATCGTTTTTTCTGTTCCATGCAAGTGCATCTGCATAGTAACTTTTTTTAATGGAAATGGAATTTTGTTCCTTTTTAAATTGTATAATTTTGAGTTATCAGTGTTCTCCATGACAGCTGTCTTGTTAATATCAGGTCTACGTAACGTTCCTATTCACAATATGTACTATGCTGTTCAATAGATATTTATGTCACATAAATGCCAAAATATACCCCTTGCAGGCCAGGGAACAAAGAATTGGCTGGCAACCCAGAGTTTCCCGGGTGAGTCGTAAAAGACAACTAAAGAAGGGGGAGCGGTTCTGTGTCGGCTCTCTTGCACAGAACCGGACTGTATAATGTATATAGTCTTTGTGCTACACACGGACCGTGTGTAGCACACTGAACTCCAAAAAAAGGCCAGCTTTCATGTTGAATTTATGGTACCCTGTGAGTGTGGCTAGATATAATGAATGTTTCCCTGTGAGTGTGGCTAGATGTAAGCAACGTTGTTACATTTTTTACTCTATGGCTAAGTGTAGTTAATCCTAGTGGATTTTCCGATGAGGCTACACGATTTGGATTTTCGGACTTCAAATTTGGATGAAGTTAATGAGCAGAAGTCTTCTAGTCAAGGATCATAATAATTATGGTTTCCTCAATAAAATACACTTCAAGTGATGCTAATTAGGATAAAGATTCATAAATCATGATATAGTCTAATTACATTTGCAACAAAGCTGTATGCAGATTACAATGTTGCACTAGGCCTATTTCCCTGGCCTACGAAGGCTACGATTCAAGCAAATGATGTTTTTTCCATCTCGGTTTGCATAAAAAAATTTTGGTGCATTACAAGTGCAATATACATATACATATACATACATACATACATACATACATACATACATACATACATACATACATATATACATACTCATAGCAAGTGCAACGATCCATGTTGTGCATCCACACTTTGAGACTGACAGAACATGACTGATTCAATGCAGTGATGGTCACACTCTATGGCTGCAATCCACGATTTCGTATCTAAATGTTGTTGTGCTACATTACTTTGCGTACAGTTGGTATATAAGGGTCTACTTGAATGCAATCATATTTCAGGCGCAGTGCAGGCGGAAAGTCGTCCTCGCTCGACGCGCTCGGCACGCGTCCACAGCGCATCAGCCTCGATCTCGGCAACGGCGCGTCGCCCTCCCCGACCCCGCTCCGCGCCTCGCAGTCCCTCCCTGCGACCCACAGCCCTGACCTCTCCCGGTCCCTGCCTGCAGACCGCAGCCCTAGTCACCCCACGGGGTTTTCTCTCGTCCAGTGGCCCAGTCCACAAGTCGCCCTGCATCAGTCGGGCCTGGCTAACTACCAGGCGTCCTCCAGGGCTGAGTCCCCCTCTCACTTACCAGCCAGCGCTCAGTTACCCGAACGAGATTTCTCCGGATCGAGGTCCTCCATCGATTCATCCCCGGGGGCTCGGCCCTCCTCCACCAACGCCAAATCGCCCTCTGGGACTGAGTGTCCGACGACGAGGGTCACGGTAGCGCTGCACCGCCAGGGCGAGCTGTCGTACAGCACTGCGACCCCGCGACCCGTCGCTGCGCCCAGGCCCTCCATCGCCAAGCCAGGCAGCGGTGAGCTTCACGTTCCACTTGCTAGAAATGTCACGTTTATTGCTATTTTATTGAACTAATGACCAAGGGCGTTCAGTGGAGTAGTGAGCGCTCAGGAAAGAGGATATAGATCTAATAGAGGCCATTGAGATGTAGGTTTGGAGGAGAATGAAGAAAATTCGGTGAACAGAGTAAAGAACAAACGAGGAGGTGTTGGCGAACGTTGGGGAAAAAATGTTCACAACGTGTCCACAGGCGTTGTTCACAGCAACATTTGTGGACATCATTGTGCGGAGAAAGAAAAACTGGATTGGGCACGTAGGGAGAGGAGAGTTATTGATCAGATAAATGCTGGAAGCAAGAATGGAGGGCAAGAGGACGAGGGGAAGGAAGAGAATAGGAATGATGGATGAAATACTGGAGAGATATGGAAACATGAGGAGAATGGCGGAGGACCGCCAGGTGTGGAGAGGTTGGATGCCAAGGACCTGCTATTTTAGCAGTGTATTCGAGAGAGAATGATCAAGAAAATCACTGGTAATATTTAAATAACAATAGAAATAATAAATGTAATTTTTTTAGAAGAAACTATATGCCCTATATATTGCTAATATAATGCGCAAATATTTCTTATATTCATTATTTGTTTGTGTTCAATGACCATGATATGCTGAAGTTGATATGTAATATATAAATATGATAATAATATATAATACTCGTAATTATGTATATATTGTAAATAGCGACATATACATTTAGCGTGTACACTTGGCGTTTGTCAAAATGGTGACATGATAATATGATAAAATTTCAGGACGAGCTAGCGGGTCGACAAGAAGGTCGTTGTCCTTTCAACTCGCCATCGGTGAGCAGGAGGCGCCACTAAGACCAGACAAGACGCGCCCGTCCCTGCTGCACTACAGCGCGCTGCCCGAGGGTGCACCTAGCATGGAATCTGGCGGGGAACTGGAAATGTGTCGTACAAACCCTGGTATGTCGAGTAGTTATTATTATTTTATTAGTTTAGTTTCAGTTCTTTTACTTAAAAGTTTGACATGCCGCATACCTGGGCAACATGGTGAACCTGGGCACTGGTACAATCTGTGAATAATACCAGATGTTGTGATAGGATAAAATGCTGCTTAAATGCTAATGGTATTTATATATATTATATATATCATATATCTGCAATGTATATTACAAGCATTTACTACGAGTTTCTTTTACTATTAATATGCCTGCACTGCAGTTTGCTCTTGGGCAATTTCGTCTATTTGAGAGAAGATACTTTTAAGGTTTAACCATGCGTTACAGGCCCTTCAGCCAGGCTGCTAAACACACAAGTTTCCCTAGCTGCTTACCCCGTGCCAGATAATTATTTATTTAGTGGGCGTCAGGAGGGGCATCCGGCCGTAAAACCTCACGTCCAGCAGTCCTGAACAGGGCGGGCGAAAACGTGTAAACCTGTGTGAAAACATGGACATTAACAGATTACACGATAAAAATAAGTTTAGTTAGTTATACTTTTAAGGTTTGAGTCTACTTTTGATTTACTGTGTTTTTATTATGTCACATAGAATAACGTTTTTTTTTACCTGGATATCTGTTTGGCCGGAGAAACTATAGCATTGGTCAATCATGCCAATTACATTTATGAGGTAAAGCGATTTTTGAACATCACAAAAATAAATGAGAATTATGCACTTCAAAATAGTTTTTAATATTGTGTAGATGTGATTTCTAACGGAAAACCTCAGATCGTCAGCGAGCCGGATAACGCGCCACTCAAAATCACTCGTCAGGTTAGTTTTAACTGAGCTTCTTCCAATTTTTAGAAGACCATTCAAAAAAGATGAAGATAGTGGCATACTCTGATCTGGGTTCAAGTCTCCGCGCCAGCAACTATGAAATCATGCGTTACAGGCCGTTCAGCAAAGCTGTTCAACACTCGTGTATCGCTAGCTGCTAACCCCATGCCAGATAATTATTTATTTGGTTGGCGTCGGGAAGGATATCCTACCATAAAAACACAGCTTCAACAGCCCTCATCCGGGTGCAAAACGTATAACCTGTGTGAAAACATGTACATTGTACAGTAGCATGATAGACATAAAAAAGGTGCGTAGATTGGTTAGTTCCAAGTGCAGGAAGTTGATTCAAAAAGTTTAGCAAAATCAAAGGTAGATTGAAGGTAAATCCACTTTTCAGTACTCTGTACGTATGAGTGGTGTAGATCGCAGTATAAAGCCAGATCATGCGTGGCTTGATGAGGGGTGTACCATGGAGTGTGTTCATCATTTATGTTACCTGCGAGATGAGATTGGTTATGGAGGGGAGCAGGGGAGTCTGCAAGGGCTAGGGTGAGAAGTGCCTGTGCAAATTTTTATAAACTTGGGCCAACTTTAACATCAAGAGGTGACTCGTTGAAACTGAAAAAATAATTTGCAAAACGTATTTGCGGGGTACATTGATATATAGAAATGAAACGTAGCCAGCGAAGGTGGAGGATGTGCAGAGATTGGAGAGGACGGAGAGAATGATGATGAAATGTATGTGTGGAGTGTCGTTGAAGAACAAGTGTCGAAGTAAAGATCTGAAAAAAGGTTAGGTGTTGTATGTATAATGGAAATGGTAAGAAAGGGAAGACTGAGGTAATTCGGACATGTGAATGTATGAATAAGGAAGATTGGGTATCAGCATGTAGATACATTATTGTGGAGGGCAAAGTTTGGAAGGGGAAGGGGAAGAAAGCATGGTGGGAGGCAGTGGAGAATGGTATGAAAGAGCGTGGCATGAGTACGGAGATAGCAAAGAATCGGGAGTTGTGGGGAAGTCTCGTGGGAAACGTTCGACATGTACTAGCATGGAAATGTGGACGTAAAACATAAATGATGATGATGATGATGATCCTATTCCTCTACCCTATCGAATCTGCTGCCCTTCTCACATTGTTGTGCGATTTCCTGCAAGACCATCCGCGATAGCAAAACGTGTTCTCTTTTCAATGTTTAAAATAATCTCATCGTGTATTCCAAACATGCCGTCTGTACATGCAGGAGTCGTTCTTGACGTCGTGTTGTCTGTGCATACAAGAGTCAGTCGTTACATCATGCTCTCTGTGTGCGCAGGAGTCGCTCGTGACGTCATGCTGTCTGTAGTCGTGACGTCATGTTGTCTATAGTCGTGAAGTCATGCTGTGTCTGTGCATGGAGGGGTCAGTCGTGACGTTATGCTGTCTGTGCGTGTAGGAGTCAGTCGTGGCGTCATGCTGGCCCGGATCGTGCACGCGGCCGCGCAGCAGCTACTGCCAGGCGTTTGATTGGACGCCGCAGCAAGTCGCTGATTGGCTGGACACAGTTGCGCTGCGCGACCACAGCGCGCAGTTCCTGCAGCAGGGCGTCAGCGGCGCAGTGCTGCTCGAGCTCGACAGTCGCAGAATGAAGGTCAGATCTCGACTCCACTCGTTGTTAGCTGCACAAGATTAGTGGCTGCGCGGCGCCACTGCAGACTGAGGTAAAAGGAGAATAAGTGTGCAGCCCAGAGTCTCCAGCACGAGTCATAGAATATGATTAGAGATGGGGAGGCGGTTCTTTGAACTGCAATACTTTGTGTTTGTTACTGGACATGTCCTTAAACACGTTTTTATTTGTTTTTTGTGGGGGCGCTATTAATATATACAGAAGTTAGGATACATATTTTCACATCGCTGAGCTGAAAACGCTCATAAATATATTTAGTACAATAAAAAAATTAACGTAAGAGAGAATTTAGTATACGTCTTGTATACAATTCGAAGTGATGTTTTGGGTTTAGCGCAGATAGATGATCGAGAACTATAGGGCAGATCCTTCTTTAATCTCCAATGCTTTGTTTGATTTTTAAATCAAAGCTTTATTATAATTTATTTCTATTATACTTGTTCATTCTCAATTCTGATCTATTCCTGTATTTTCACTAATAATTAGCTGCACCACTAATTGACTTACTTTTACGTTGCGAAGATTGTGTAAACATGATCGCATTTACGTGATAGTAGGCCTACGTGAAGTACACTTTTAAAAATTAATAGAGTATTTTAAAGGTTAGTTCTTAATGTTACTGCCTTTATGGCTTAATATTACTTCTATGATTTTCTTTAATTTGTCTGGAAATATTTTCTACAATAAAATTTATCTGGGCAGCCTACATCTTGTCCTAGATACGTCTTCTCCCTCGCACTTTCTCTAAATACATTTTGTACGATACATTTTTCCCAATGTAACTGACCAGTTTACATTTTGTTCAAATATATTTTGCCTGCGTAGATTTTGTCCATTCGATGCGGTTATAAGTGGAAAAGGTTCATTTACTTAATGATGAATTTTCTACTTTATTAGTGAATTCACATGTTCATGCATTCATGCGTACGTGTGTAAATGCTGTTTAGGATATTTTGTTTTCTAGCAATAATGATGTGCTGAAATATTGGTGGTGGGGATGACTACACAGCTTGCATTTAGATGCTGAGAGAGAAGATATATAGATGCTAATATATAATTATGCAAATTTTGAAAATATGGTGTCATCTTGTAGGCTAGTATTAAAGCAACTTGAAATATTTTGTTTTAGGCGCTATTATCGTTTTGAAAGCACCGATCTCCTGTTTGCGCAGAGTTTGGGAATGAAGCGGAGCAAGGACAGAGACATGCTGCAGAGAAACCTCAACGACATCAAGGCGGCATTAGAGCGCGAGCGAAAACAGGCCGTGAGAAGTGATAAGAAAACGAAAGATAGTCAACCTTTGAAGAAGAAATTTTTTGGCAAATAGTTCTGTAATGCGTTTTACATATATGCTGCCTATTGAATGACATGAATGATATACTGGTTAGCTTACTCGAATTTTAATTGACTGTTGTTAAGTTAGTAAGCGTTTGCAGTAAACAGTTTTCTAGAATTGGTTGAACTCGCAAGTTTTATGGTATTTGAGTAGAACTCTTTTTCACTTTGAACTGCTGATGTTATTGTTGTAATATGAATTTAAACGATCGTAGTGATGCTCTGTGGTTTTTGTTTTTTACATTAAAAAAATTGTGTTTAAGCACAGTATTAACTGTTATGCGTTGTGCGGAAACTCTTATTCTAGAAACTTTTGTTCACTCGCTGTCCTAGTTGACTACTACGTAGTGAAATGACACTGGTTGCTTTGTGAACAGATTGCTGAATGCAAACAATACAGCATGTGAGTACTGTATTTGGTAAAAATTGACTGGCGGTTAGATCTGTGGTGAGAACTGTGCTACTATGCCACGCATGAGGGCGTTGCGTTTTTAAGTTTTCACAGTCGCCTGGTTATGGTGAGACCTCTTCGCAATACTTATTTATTCAAAAGACTGCGTACCGTCATGTTGTCATTGTCATAATCATTATGTCATCATTATGTTGACCAGGGCCTAACAAATTTGCCTTGCACTTTTGAAATCATTTTGATCATTTTTTTATTAATTGCTATCCTTTAGCTATCACAGCGGCCTTGCACAAAAATAAATTGACTTCTATTTTAATTACCCGGTTAGAATATTGTTGATGTATGCACTAGCTTAACAAATACAACAATGATTTTTTATATTGACTGATTGACGTATGATACACTCAAGCTGAGTAGGTAGTACTCATGGCAGAAAACTGTATGTTATTATCTTTTGTAAGCGTTGTACATAAAACTATAAAAGTGATACTTCAGAAAAGTTGTTTGCATGATCAGATCAGCTGTGCTTGTACATACTGTACTGTTTTTAAAAATTAGCAATTTTATTGTTTTATTAATTAGCAACGATGTGCCTTGTGCTGTTATATTTGTTGGACATTCTGTAACTCTATCGTAAATACATAATTCAGCTTCTATCATTTGATTAGTTGCCGATGGTGTCTGGCCTCAAAAGGACTTAAGCCTTGCAGACTTCTTAAATAATTTTTAAAACTTTTAAATCTTAAATTTTGTAATGTAATGCATGCTTTTTGCGTCAAATAAATTGAATGATATTTTGATTAACCGGTTGAAATTCAATTGATCTAGACTCTGGGTTAGCATCAAATATAAATCATATATCCAGTCATTTTGAGGCCCATGGATGACAATCAAGAAATTTATTGAAATATATTGAATTAGTGAGATGAATTGAGACGATGGATGAGAAGGCTGAGCATTGCTACCCTTCACTTAAAGGCGCGGCGAACTCCTCGTCCCTCCCCTGGCTGCTGCTGAACCTGAACAAAATTAATACTAGTAGTGCCCATCACCATTATTTCCATTAACTGCGCCAAATGATCTGAAAGGAGTCAGTGCGGAACAGCTTGACGTTCTGAAATGGTTACCCTGGTTTCTTCACGATCGACGTGCTGCGTCCAATGCACGTTGGCCATTTCAACATCATTACAGTCGTACATTATTCTTGTCAGACTTGCTGGAATTTGAATGGTACGAATGTTTGATACAGGCTACTGTGGGCTTTGCAGCGGTGCCTTTTGTACTCGTTACTACTTTCAGCGGCTACTTCTCTATGCACAGTTCTATGCACTTCACTATGCACATTTCACTATGTGATGCTGCTTTAGCGTACCCCGTGCCAAAGCTAGTACTAACTGATAGAAATGTTTCTACTCGGAATTGATTTACGTCGTGCGAATTTTCTCGAGTTCTGCTGCGGTGCATGAGAAGTTGTGTTGGAAAAAAACTGTTTACTTTCCATTGGATGTTGTATATCCATTGTACATGTACATGTTGCAACGCGATCTTCGCGCATGGTTTTATCTCAGTTAGATTAGTATAATCCAATTCACTACCGTAAATCTCAATCGATACAATTTCTGTTAATTTGACTAGTCGGTATCGTTTTTGATATCCCCACTTGAGAGTTCATTACTTTTATGCAATTCATTAGGCGAGGTGCCAGAAGAGCACCGGTAGTCAAAAATGCTGATGTGTCAATGTAGCACGCAACAGTAATTTATTACTACTCCCGCATCTACGATTCAAGCAAAAGATGTTTTTTTCATTCCCGTTTGCGTAACATATTTTTGGTGCGTTACAATTTCAGTATGCATACATATATACATGATAATGGGCTTAGAGTCCGTTTCGGCATCTAATGATGTCATCGGGGACCTCATACATACATACATACATACATACATACATACATACAATGGAGTGCGTCTGATTGATTGCGGCACCGTGGATAGAAGCGAAAGTAGGTTTCAAATTAGTTTCGCATTGCTCAAAACTACCATAGGCCTAAGCTTTGTAAAAAAAATATATGCGGTTAATTGTTGCGGTTGTATTACTGAAAACTTAAAACTCGATTAAATTACAATTCGAGCGCATTAACGATGTGCCAAATATAAAAATGCAGGATGCTTTCATGTTGATATAGCAGCTTTCACAAAAATATATCATGTAGGCGTCCCATTTACAATGTAGTATATAATTCAGCGCAAAATATCATTGCTTTTGATTTTCAGGCAGGATCTCTATATAGGATAGCTACAGCGAGACGCTCTGAGCGAGCATCAGATAAATAACATCAGCATACGGTACTTCAAATTTGAGTGTAGTTCGTGCCTCGAACGAAAGCTCAATTCGATGCTGACGTGTCGGCATGGAGCGCATTAATGCAAATCTAGCTTCGATCCCAGCCTCGATCCGCGGCCTCGGGGCGGCGCAGGCTGCGCTAGGTCGTCCGTCCTCCCCCCCGCACCTCCCTCGAGCCTCCCCTCGAGCCTCCCCTCGAGCCTCGCGTACATTACTTGGCGCCTTAATGCCCCGCGACAGTTATAGCCGCAACTAAATGACAATGTCGTCAGTCAGCCTCTCTCGCAAAACGCACGAACAATTTCCAGAGATGATAGAATATTTATACAGAATTGTACCCGACTACGGGGCACCACGGCTACTCGTTATGCTGCGGTGCCATTGGCTAGTGCCTAATGTCGACTCAACTCTGTAGTAGTGTTGGGCAGAAGCCCACACGTCTATGATAGGCTGTATTACGATCTTCCATTCGAAGTCAAGAGTTCTCAATCAGAAATCCATGCTGCGTAATTAATTTGGAAAGCAAGGTTAAAAGTATGTTTACATCACATATTGCGAACGGATTTTGAGCCATCTTGCAGGAAGTACCATCTTACCGCAAGGCGGCCGTGGACACGAGTCTTACCGGTGTCAACACCCGAAGGCAGCGCCTTCGGAAACACGCGTGAGCTTAACACTACTACTTCTCAGTCGTCTTCCCAGTCGTTCATCCATTAACCATCTACATATGCAGTATTATATATTTTATATTTTATATTATATTATATATATATATATTTATTTATATTTCATATACCATTACATAGCCTATTCATCATTATAACCGTACGCGAAGAGGCTCACAAAAACACGCGTGTTCCCGGAAAGCGGCGTCGATGAACAGGCGAAAGCGTGACGCAGTATCTTTCGCGCCCGATTGCGGAAGATCTTCAGGGAAGAGGATTCGTAAAATGTCATGTAATGTAGAATGCGATGTATGTTCAAGTGCACCTTAAGCCATTTGTCGTGCGCGGGAAGAAGCGCTGGGGGTTATGTCACGGCCCCTCCATGACGTCATGATTGTAGTGCCCCAAGCCGCGCTGGCTGGACTGGTCTGTACTGATTCGGGCTGTGCAGTGTACAGTCCTGAGCACAATAACACACCGACAGATCTCGTCCCCTTAACGCGGCTGCAGCGGTCTTCTCTGGCCGCTGGATGGGACCGCTCTGATGGACTGTCAATATTTTATGACCACTGACCGTTGGAGCACTTGGCGAGATTAGACAAGGCTGCGTTTAAGCGACAACAATGATCAGTGCCATTTATTCACTTTCAGCTGAAACTATAACAATAGCTGGCTTCCACATGCCACTTCAAACATGTTAAGTAAGACCAAAATGAACTAAGGACACGTAATCTTACTTCTATGAGAGTTTTTAATAATGTCGACCTTAATACAATTTTAACTCCATTTGCTATTTTTTCTGGAGGTTGACTACAGTATTATAGTATTTTTTGCGTTTCGAATGATTAATCTCCCTAACAATTTCATCGCATAACAATTTATCTCAAAAGAACTATTAGTAGAACAACAAGTACTCAACTCCAACTCACACTGGCATTTGGTTCTTTATTAGTGGTCATGACTCCCTTAACAAAAAAACACAACTTCAACTTACAACTGATCTCCAGTTAGGCCCAACACCATGAAACAAGCACCACACAAAAGCAGATTGCTCACTAAGCTGCAACTCACTGATCTACTGTATCCTTTAAAATCATATGCTGTTCATTTTTGCATTAATCCGTATTTTCAATGTATAATATAAACGAAAGTGTCGTAGGCCTATGCACGGTAATTAAGCACGCTTTCGTACAAGACCAACTTCATATTATTTAACGATTAGGCCTTTCTTGTCACGGACCAACTCGAGATCGCATAAGTTAGACGCGAAAAATTGTTATTGTGATTTAGTGCTTTTTTGATTATGTCAAAATGCTAGTAGGCCTGTGCATGTGGCATTCAATGCAGGACCCTCGATAAAAATTTTTAATTCTTGTTTAGTTTCATTTGTGTTAAACATGGTGGTGGTTCGAGTGAACTATGTAAACATTTGGTAGCAATTCTTAACCGCGACATTCCTAGATAACCAATTTTCTCCTCACCTGCTCAACCGGTCACGACCGGGCGGCGGAAGTGGTGGCTATATCCAAGACGATCGGGGAGGAAGTTATCTTACAAATAAGACCGCTAATACCGGGGGAGCGGAAGACGTAGCTTACCAAAAAGATTCTCACAACCTGGTGAATGGGAGTCGTATCTTATCAAGAAAACCGTCACGATCCGGGGAGGCGAGTCGTATTTTATCAAGAGGACCCTCGCGACCGGGGACGATAGTAGTAGTATCCAAAATGATATCACGACCGGACGGGGGCGAATTCAGGTGCTACAGTGGCAGTTGAACCATTATTTCCGGTTTGAATCTTTAACATTAAAGAAAGAGGAAATACATGGTCACGAGAGATTAAGCGGATCGTTAGGCAGCATCACTAATGGAAGAGGGGAACGGTGAAAGTCTACCACAATTCAGATAAAATGTCCAAATATGACCTATCGTCAGACTTTTTCGGATGATCAGTATTATATAAGGCGGGCATTTTTGGTGTTTATGCTATTCTTAAGAGTTTGCGTTGAATCCTATGGTCTCCTCCCCCCCACCCTCCCCGTCAAAATCTGTTAATACGACCGACTGGTCTCAGCAGGAACCTTTTTTCTAACCACATCGTTCATGCGATTTGGACGAATAATTTTAACCGATCACACCACCAAATTTGATTACCGAAACGGAAGAATAGGCAAACCACAAGGGTGGCGACAAAAAGAGTGGCGACAAAGGTGACAAAGCTCGAGAATGGAGCAGCATCCCTGGCACTCCTCTCGAACCGCTACTGCGTTGGCAATTTGTTTAATTGTGACTAATCTCGTAAACGATGTGAAGGATCCTATATGGTTGAGCCAATCATTACGTTTGTCCCAAGGCCCACTATGCAGCACCATAAAGCCATAACACCACACAATGAGAACGTCGCCATAAAACATCGCACCATAAGCTCCACGCCAATTTAATCGATGCGCGCGCATCGATCGCGCGCTCACTGACAAACGAACGCGTCGGCAGATAAAGCTTTGACAATCTCCATTTTGTTTCGCAAAGCACACGGACGCGCTTCATTTTCAGATCGTATTATTATCGGTCTGGTGAGGGTTGGCTTCACGAGTCATCTTGCCGAAATGTCCAACGGCCGAGTGTTGATAGAGCTGGTCGTGATTCTGTGCTCGAGCTGCAGGGCCGCGCGGCGCCTCGCCACTCAGGGCGTACCGAGCGGCGTCTCGCCACGCAGGGCGTACCGAGAGGCGCCTCGCAGTGCAGAGCGTGATGCTTGTAACTATGGTGCGTACCGAGCGGCGCCTCGCCACGCAGGGCGTACTGCGCGGCGTCTCGTCGTGATTACGAGACGGTCCTCCCCTATTGGGCTCAAGGGCCGGGCGCGCGGTTGGCCGCCGGCATTACTGCTCTCCAGGACGAGAGCGACCAGAGATCCTTGGGTCCAATAATTCGTACGATTTTCGCTGCGTTGCGTTGTGCTTTCTCCAAAACTACTTTCTCCGCTTTACATCACACATGGTTTTGCATTGAGTGAGAAACTGCTGAAATATTTGAAAGGAAAACAGTAATGGTTTCTTGGCCTACCTTAATTTAATCCGGTCATTATTTTTCATTTTTATTATTTCAGCACACTTTAAAATGCGAATCAAATTGTGTAACACAATGAAGTAAACTAAAAGAGATACTGTTGAGCGTAGATCTTCGAAAACTTTCGTCTGTACCTTACCTTACATGGGTTGCGCATGGGCGAAGCTTGCCTTAGCGAAGCCCTTTCGGAGATCTATCTCCTTTCGTATTGAAGTTGCATACATGGATTCAAGAAAAGCCAATATAATAGGAATGTGAAGAAAAACAAACCTTAAAAATCAACTCAATAGCCTAAACACGAGCACAGATACATATATGTACACATGTACATGTATACAGCAGGCTCACAAATCACTAAGGCTACTTAAAGATGGAAAACACTTGTAAAAGTCATCTAGTAGGCCCATGAGAAAATGAAATATAGGCCCATAATTACAAGCATCACGTTTCAGAATATTGAACGTTGTAGACGCATGTCATACAATAAGAAGAAATTTTGTAACTTGAGACCGATGACAGCTATAGACTATATTGTTCTCGAATCTAAGTAGGACTACGATAGAATCTACGATGGAAGCTGTAGTCATGTTTTTATTTAACTAGCAATAGCGCAGACATGCAATGAGTATAAGAGAATTTTCACACTTAAAAAATGAAATCACATTGTGTAGTTTGTCAATGGCTGCAATTATTAAAGATTTCGCTGCGTGTAGAAAGGACCTCCTGGATCTAAAAATGATCGAAAGGGTGAATGTCAAGAACTTTAGTGGGGGGTCCAACCCCCGTCAACCCCCTTCCCCCGCCCAGTGCTTCGACTACATTTTATAGAACGTTTGCTAAAAAAATTGCCGACGGCGCTTCGCACAAGTTTAGTGAGGGCGACAGAGACGCGTAGCCAAGATTGCTGATTCGGTGTGTGGATCTTAAACCCACGCCGTTGAATTCGTCTAATCGGAGAGAGGTTAATTAAGCAGAATTCAAAATATCGCGCAGACAATTTTATCATCCGTTTTCCTATACGTTTCTGGCACATTATCCTATTTTTTTAACCGTACACATTTTCAATCCAACATGTGCGCGGCAAAGCGCTCAACTTTAGTGCATTCTGCTCGAGATCTTTGCGCCTCTCGCTGTACGTCAACGAGAGGCCTGCAACACTGCACGGTCATTCTCTGACTCGCACTGTACGGTCATTCACTGACTTGCAGTGGAAGTGAAGCTGGAACGATGGTTCTATTGGCATGTACGCGAGAAATGGCCTTGGCTGCGTGTCTCGCAGGAACAATGCAGCCGACGGGCGAGCCTGGGGGCGGTCGGTGACGTATGGCGCTGCGCCCAGCTCGTCTGTGCGAGCCCGTACTGTGCACGCTCGTGCGCAGACACGCCGCGCCGTGCGAGGCCTGCACGGATGAATCTTCATAGATCGTCTTGATGAGAATTCGGTCGATGTTTCGCGGAGCGCGGAGCGCTGTCGCATCGATCTTGCAACGCTCAGTATCAGAGGCGAGGAGGGCGCGCGATGACCAGGCCCGACGGTCTTTAGGAGGTGATTTGGACACCCACCAATTCAAAATTGTGGTTTTGCCTCTCTAATTATGTGTGAGGGGGAGAGAACTTTGAATGATGGATTGAGTTCTCAAAGGATTAGCACAAAAAGTGCGCTGCGCTGGAGCAGATTGCGCGCGAGATGTTGTCAGCACGTCGATCACGACGGGTTGATGCCTTATCTGCGCTCGTCCAGAGCGCGAGCGGAGCTGCTGCTGCTGCTGCTGCTGCTGCTGCTGCTGCTGCTGCTGCTGCTGCTGCTGCTTTTGCAATGGTGGCCGGTTGGCTGTGGGCGCTTTTAGTTCTATGATTCTATCATATCACGGGAAGGACCACAGCGGAAGCTTCGATATATTCGGCGCTGGCAGCTGTTCAATACTTAGTGCTGCCGCCTGAAGTTAAACTTAAACCCTAATCACGCGTCAATACCATTATGAACATGTATGATGGCCTTCAGTGATTTTCAATGATCTGCGCATGGCGGATTGGCCATCAAAGCTAATTTCAATCTTAATTTGTCAATTACAGTTCTCGGAAACATCGCATGCGGTAAATATTTTATGAAGAAAATTCTATGTTTAAATTATAAACCAATATAATTTTATTTATTTATTCGCTAGGGCCTACTTAGGAAGGAGTCAAAACACGCAATGAAAGCATTCGAGCCACATTGGAAAAAGCAAAAAAGGCATACACAAGCAAGAAGAATAAAATCAAAACTCATGTGAACACTCATATGCATCCTGTGAGTCCTATCAAAGCGATTTGACAGCCATATAGTCACAATACAGCATCACTTGAAAAAGTATTACAAGCCTACTGAGCTTCAAAGTGTGTATGTAGGCCCATGATAAGCAATGTAAGTCCTAAACGTCCTTAATAGATTCTCTCGTAGGCCTACCTTGCGCCCTCGATCACCATAAAGCACAATACTGATGCTTTTATTCAAGGCCTAGGTATGTATGTATGTATGTATATTTCACTTTTAACGCACCAAGAATATGTCATGCAAACGGAGATGGAAAAACATCGT
>JAQIWG010002592.1:0-19946 GCA_034695025.1 Chamaedrilus cognettii | reverse complement strand
TAATCGTGTCCATGGTTACAGGCCCGCCACAATTCATCATGAGTCGTATCGACGACGACTTGACGCTGAAGGAGGGGAAGACCGTTGCCATGGAGATAACCTTCACCGCCTCCCCCATGCCAAAGGTCAGGGGCGGACACCATTTTGTAAGGGTTAGAAGGGAGTACAAATTACGTAGCGTAACGATCACAAAATTGCAAATGCATCTTTCAGATGGTTTTTTTACTTTATATTTGAATATTCTAATATAAACCTGTAATAGACCATGTAATCGTTTTGAAAAAGTTTTATTTCGATTTAAAATCGAAATTAATTAAATGAACCCCCTTGCCATACGGAAAATGAACAAGCACTGTTAAGGATGGCTTAAAAAGTGAAAAGTGCTCAGTCTCTAAAAACAAGCAACCTAGTCGATTCTCAAGTATCTTATGCGTGCAAAATCTATATTATACGGTGCTTATGCTTAGGTACTAGTGTGGCACAATCTATATTATAAAGTACTTAGTTTGTGCTAGGACTGTCGGGAACGCCGTTCCGGTACCTTCCTGTGACCTGGCGGAACGGCGTTCCGATACCTGCCTGTGTCTTCGTTAGGGCCTATAATACTACACACGGTTCTTAAGGCTTAAACTCTCAAGAAAAGAGAAAGAGAAGTTTCTGGCCTCTAAAATCTATTGTCGAATGTCATGCAGTTATGAATGTAAGTTTTTGGTGAATAGTATGTACAATGCATGTGTATTGGGCACTATAATACATGTAGATGTGGTTTTGAGAACCTGGTGCTGGCTGAAGTCGAGTTCGTTTGTTCTGCAATGCGGAGGGGATATGAGTGTAGACCTATATGATATCATCACTGAGGTGGAGGACACAATTTTCGTTACATCCTTTTATTGAAGCTCGTATACATGATGTGTTGTATTTGATGCTTGTATGGCGTGCGAAGGCCTACGGCCTGCAACTTTGCACTACGGCGTTAGTGGGGCGCCTGAGGAGCGCGACGACGTGGCGCCAATGGCGCCTCTATCGGCATGATAGATGTACAGGCGGACAGACAGAGACTGGGCTATTCTATAGTTTTATTTCCGAAAATTTCATTATTTCGTGGATTGTCCCGGACCATTCTTGCAAAATACTGCGTTCAAACATTTGTCTTTTTCCGATTCTGGGTGCGAGGTCCGGCAAACCATCCGTCCAGTCTACTGCCCTGGTTTTTGTGTTATTTTCATAGGACTGTTCGGTAGTCCGCATGTACGTCTGTGATCAAGAATTGAACGCACCGGTGTGACCGGGGGATTGGCGCTTCGATTTTAGTTAGTTAACCCATGCGTTGAATTTTTTTCTGCTCAAATACTTTAGGATTTACGTTGTCAAATTACATCTCCTTAATCGATTATTTAGGTCTCCAACATGTCGAACAGGTATATTAGCTTTTCTATCTACAATACTTGGCTGTAGCCCGCATCGCTTGTTTCAGGCGCGGCTGACAGGCTGTCGACACTGTGTACACATCTGTACTAACAATCGATGAGCTCCGGGTCGTGTGAGGAAGGCTGTACGACCATCAGACAGAAGATTGCTTGAACCAGCTTGAGAGTTTATTGAGCTCAGCGGTTCTCGAACTTTTATGGGCGCATCACGTTAGGCTTTTAAAAAATCCTCAAGGACCATTTTGCTCTCCGGTCTAGAACTCATGACAGGGACGGGGGGGGCTGCTCTACAGAACTCATGACCGGGGGTGGGGGGTAGTCGCGGACACTATTTTCTCCTCCATGCAAAATAAACACGATAGCAGGGGGAGGGGCACAGGCGGGCTGACGGATCTTTCTGAGGCCATTCTTGGCAAGACATTGATGTCTAATACATTCTTGTTCATTTCTGATACCATTCATATCGCCGGGGGACAGAGTGGCCTTTTCAACACTCGTCCCGCGGGTCACATCAAAAGTTATGGCGGGCCACTTCTGACTCGCGGCCAGCACTTTGAGAACCACTGTTGTAGCCTATATATCGTGATTGAGGTATCCATTTATTATCATTATCATTTAATAATAACAATAACGGAAACGCTTATTTTATTTCATTCTACAGACATAAATGCAAGCAAAATCGACATTATGCAGTGTGTAAGCTGACCGTGGACCGGCGTTGTCACACATGATGTCGCTCCCTATAGAACACTGCCCTGCTCATAAACTTTAGAGTGGACTCGATAGACGTAGCTTTACGTCCGGCTAAGCAAAGTTCTTGCTAAGGAACGGAATTTAACGGCAGCCCTTCACTGTCATTCGAAAAATTTGCAATGATATTTATCAGTGAAAAATAAAATACAAATTTCCACAAGAAATTAAATAAATTCGAATTCAGTTTAAACAGAAAGTTATTTAGCTCAAAATGTATGACGTCATCATAATTTAATGACGTCGTAAATCAATTTAAATAGACTAGGCAAAGAGTTATTTTGAATGGCAGTTATGGGCTGCAGTTAAATTGTCACCTAAGCAAAGGTAGAGGTAAAGGTGAGAACAAAGGAACGACTATAGAATTCACTCGTGAACAATTTGGTCCAGAGACCGGCGCAACGTTGTCAAGCATTACGCGGAGTCAATGTGGCCAATGTGACAACATTTGGAAAAAGTGGTCGTTTAAGCAGCAGTTCCGCGCGCCACGTGAAAAGTCATAGCGGGCCACACTTTTGTCCTGTGGATAGCACTTTGTGAACAACAGTCGCTGCCCCAGAGTGAGCTACGCAGTCAGTTAGGTTACCTTTGGGATCGACTCCGCTCCTTCTGACACCAGTTTCAAATAATTCCGGCGACTCCAATATGCTCTCATCGTTAATCGTAGCATTCGTAGGTTCTTGGAGCGTTTTCTTCGCAGACACGTTATGCCCCTCTTACATTTCAATTTTCCTACCTACGTAAGGCCAAACTTGCATTTAGTAAGATATTTCAAGCGCAAATGACCTCAATTAATAGTTCAAAGATATAGTTGAAGAAGGGGGTCACATCTGTCAAAATATCCTCAAGAGATATATATCCTAAGTGTATGGGTTTTAGTGATTAACACGTTCTCATTTGTGCTATTTGAATTTTTGTCAAGAATTAAATGCAAAAAATAAAAATAAAATTTAAGTAGTTATAAAATTTAAATAAGAATGTCAAATTCAGGTACATACGTACATTCATATACTGTGAATTTCTGACATAACGTTCTACACCGATATTTCTGATTTATTTTGTTTAACAGTCAAGACGCACTCTATGCTGAGATATGTTTGTTATACTTTGCAAGTCTGTCAACGAACTTTAATTAATGATTTAAATTTAGTCGCGATACGAAAATCGAGTCCAATTATTGCAGTTGAATTGCCATTGCAAGAACTCAGAAGAGAGTCTGTGCAGATTACACGATAGCAAAGAATGAAATCTTAAACGCGAACAACATAAACAAAGTTGACAGATAACATAGCACAGTCGCTACATAATAGAAAAACATTGATGCAAATATTCATCAAATTCACGTCGTTTTCTCTGGCCGGTCCACCATGGTTGGCCTACAAGATGAAGCAAAGTGGCTTTAATGACCCAGGCTGAACTGCCGACTGATGATCGTCATCAACCGCAACCAATCCCAAACTTGCCATACAAGCGTTGGGAGCTTAGCTTTCCTTAGCGCTACACGTTTGACGCAAAATTAACCAACTTTTGCAATTAGCTCGTGGACGCAAAACGTGTAGGAGCCCAACTTTAAAGTCGCAGAGACGCCGCTCTGGTGCTACTAACAGCCTTTTGTAGTCTATTCTGTTATTGTTCATCTTTCACACAGGTTTAGACGTATGCGCTCTCGTGAGGACTATAGGAGCTGGAGTTTTACGACCGGATGCCCTTCCTAACGCCAACCAAATAAATAATTTGCTGACACAGGGTTAGCAGCTAGCGACACTTGTGTGTTTAACAGTCTTGCTGAAGGGCCTGTAACGCATGGTTTCTTAGTTGCCGGTGACACAGGCGCGAGGACTTGAATCCTGGTCAGTAGCGTAGCCAGGGGGAGAGCAGGGGGAGCGGCCGCTCCCCCTGGCACCTTTTACCAAAACGTGGCGCCTTTTCAGAATGATTTTTTTCTGTATAATTGAAAAAAATTATCTACAACACCGTGAATGTGATGCATGCCAGCGAGTCACCGCTTATAAAGAGACGAACAATATTACAATTAATTATAATATCCTGTTTAGGTTTTTTCGAGTTTTTATTAATCGCTCGCATTCTTGTTTAGTGTTCTTTGTTCCGCTACGAATGCGGCGTGCGTGCCTACAGCGAATTCTTAGTCTGTATTCACGTGTTTATTGTCTGGACGATTGCGTTTTGATGTGACCTTTAGCGCTAGTAATCAGTCTTTAGATTGATTTCGTCGGGATTGGACGTGTACCGTGCAAGACGTTGCACGGTACACGTTTCTTCTCCCGTTTCTTCTCCCGATTCTTGTTGCCTTAAGTTTTCGATGCCAAATCTCTGAATATCAGCCTTCTGTTCATTCCAGACGCTAGAAGCACCGGATGTCGGATGCCTACGCGTAGAAGCCATTTCCTATCTCGTTTGTTGACCATGCAAATTCTTTCCGCTTGCCATTGAAGTTTGCGCCATCCTATAAGCAGATTCCATCCCTGGCTGCCGATGCTGCTAGTCGTTCATCACAACAATGTCGCGTGTGTAACTTGCAACAGTGAAAGTAGTGTTGTTAACATCCCTGCTTTTAGCCGTGTCGGTTCCATTCAGAGTTCTGACGTCATCCTGGTAGCGGCGCGGACGAGTGAAACCACTAAAGGGTCTGTTTAAGATGAATACACGAGGCCGTCGAATAGGGGGCCTACCCGCCCGCTCTGCAGAACTCACTGGGCCAAGAGCGCGTATCTGAGCTCGGGTCACGTTGCGTGAGGTGTTAACATTCTTGTGTTTACGGACGACGACGATGACGACTGCAATGAGGACCAAGGAGACGAGGAGCAGCACGGAAAGTGACAAAACGCTGCCGATGATGGCTGATGTAAGTGGGCTAGATGTGTAGGAGAGGCACCCGATGCTAAAGCGGTTGAATTTAGAGGTTCCGATTTGAACCTGAAATGAAAAATAAGACGATTTATAACTTGCCTTATATGTTCTTAAATGATGATAATCAGAAACACAGAGATAGGCTTTGCTGCTGCGTATTTCATTATAAAGATTTTATTAAAATTCTTGTTTGAGATTTCAATCAACTCATGCCATTTTAAAATTAAAATAATTGAAATAGTGATTAATATTATGCTAACCATAGGATCGCAAAAAAAATTCTTTCTATCGCCACTGATTCAATAAATTACTATCGCATACCTTCGCTTCAAATCATCTTTTATATACAAGTCAATGGCTTGTAATGGCTAAAGCCATTACAAATTTTAACCCTTAATTTCAAAAAGGTAAAATAATTTTTTATGTATAAATTGTCAGACGCAAACGTTTAAAAGGTTTATTGCTTAGACTTCTCTTTATGTTTTCGGCCTGTATTATCAAAATATAATGTATATTTTTTAAAAACTGCTTCAAATATGTTATGCAATATAATTATTCATTTTATAAATATCAGTGCCGGCAATGAAATTGTACGCATCTCAAGCACATTCATGTACAATCACACGCCTGAATTTATTGTCACAAAAAACTCTTAGCCTACGCAATAACTGTCAATTTATAAAATCCTTTAACTGTTAAATATCTTTAACTTATCTATCCCATAACTTATCTCAAGATCTGTAAGCACGCAAAGCGAAATAATTAATAGCAAGCTAGGGTGCAGGTAAAAAACAAAACAGTTTATGTTCTGTCTCACCACAATATCAAGTAGCTGGCGATTGGTACCACATGACGTTGTGTGGCTGGACGGCGGTGACTGTCTGGGAGGCCTCACTACCATTTGTTTATTGCTAATTTGCAAGATGCTACAGAAGCCTGTGCCAACTGTGACTAGGTAATTATCGATTACTGTATCGATTTGCAGATTTTCTTCCTGTAAAAAACAATAGCTCCAATGAAAGCACTTTTGTTCCCCGATGAGGTTGTTCCCCCTGAGGTCCCCGATGGCGCCTTTCGGCGCCGAAACGGACTATAAGACCAGTGATTTTATTTGAGTAATTTGTTCAAAGAAAATGTTTGGTTTCAAAATAAATCGGGCTAAACAAAAATTCATCAATATTCACGCAAAAAAGTTATTTAACAGTTTCAGTAAATTCACAAATTCTCGAGTTATTGAGAATGATTAACACCACGCTCCTCATTTCTCAATCTCTGACTACACGCTTAGTAAGCATCAAGACTAGGTTTAAGTTTAGGAGGCATAGTACGCCTAAAGCGGCTTTTCTTTAGAAACTGAAAGAAAAAAAACCAAAATTTGTAAGAGGTAGGCTCAGGGCGACGCCTAAAAATGAGTGAACGAGGCATAAGGCTACACGTGTTTTTGATATGTGGTGGCGTAGTGTGTGAGAGAAAAAAGGATAGATCATTTTAGACGCTGAACAATCTCATCGCCTTCGGAGGCTACGCCTATTCTCAAAGGCTTAGGCATAACATGACGCCTATTTAAAGAGAAGGAAGAGGCGTAGCACTACGCCGCTTTCCCGAGGACTAAACCGAACTTTGATCAAGATTTATTTCTGCACAGTGCGCACAGTATGATTTTAGCACTTTCACAAATTTCAAAAATTCTAAAGTGAAATTCAAGATTATAACTGCTACACATACATACAACTGGACAGGCAAATTCCTTCGTGAATCATAAATACCCTCTGGTGTGTAAAAACTGAATAAATACGGCAGGTTTGCCGTAAGGCGATGCTCAATGTCTGGCACGGCCTTCTTCACATCACGGTAGTAGTCGAACCCATCCAGAGAAATCCCCAAAGTTATGGACAGAGAGAAGCTTTCGTTTTGCACAGGAACAGGTGGAAATTGAGCAATTATATCCCGTTTTCTTCTTCCCTCCAGAATGGGGGCGTAATTGAGAGACGATCGCGTGAGGGTAAGTTGAGTGGGCGCGGAGCTACCGAAGGGCACGCCTTCTATCCTAGACACCGTTCCATCAGTGTTGTTTGGAAGAAGACTGATGTGGAAGGCTTTCGAGAGATTGTAGGCTGGCAGCTGGCACACAATGGCTGTGTCGTTGAAGACGACGCACAGCTGCAAACAGAATGCTTCGCCAGATGCATAATATTCAATGCAGCTTTATTAATTTAAGCTTTGGCGTTTGATTCATTTGTTTCAGATAGCGCTGGTAGCGTTTTCTTACAAATAGGCTTCTCTCTGTATTGCGCTAAGTTACAACTAGGAGTTTGATAAATATAAAAATGAAAGATTTCTAAATCATTGGTATTTAAATTTCTCTCGAAAAGAAAGCAGCGTTGAAAGAGTCTGAGTCTTATGCTTCAAAGTGGAGTGTAGTCCTAAAAAATTAGTAACTTGTAACCTACTTCAAAAAAACCTTTCTGTAAAACTGTTAGGCTTGACAAATATTGAAAACCAACCTCATATTAAGCCAGATTAGATGATGCATATTATGATTTAAATAGTGCAAATCAAACTGTTTCACCTGGCGACACAATGAATGAATATGATGCTGTATCAGTTAACGCTCAAATGAATATACCCTATCATTCGTGGGTCTTCCCTGCAAATAAATTGCTTTAAATTATTGTAATAAAAACCTATCATAAATTATTGTAAACTCCATACTAAATTATCGTTATCAAATGTTCAAGAAAATTAACCCGTACTCTATCATCGAAGTATTCTTTGGAGTCACTGGAAAGCGTAGAATCCTTAACAACAGCTTGGAGCCGCATGGTTGGAGCGCTGACGCCATCAAAGCCATTCCCAACAAACGTCAGCAAAACACCCCCACTGCACAACAAATACATTGCTGGTTGCCTACCCACTTCAGTATATATGGCTTCAAAATTCAGATTCAAATTTCTACAACAGTTTTTTACAAAATGGGCTAGCTAAAAAAATTAAGCAAGTTGAACTGTTTTTAAAATGTAAACAAATATTTGTAATTTGGCACTAACGGCCTGCAACGTCCATAACAACGGAGCGCAGTACACTTTGTATCACAGTTTCTGATTCATGCGACTTATCGCCGTACAGGTCTAGATAGAGTCAATTAGATCAGTGCTTCTCAAAGCGGTGTTCCGCGGACCGGCGCTGGTCCGCGGAACACCTTTGCCGGTCCAAGACGAGCTGGACTAAATGAATCAAACACTCATATTTTATGCTCGTTAAATTAAAACATAATTTTATACATTACAAGCAGTAATGTCCTTTAAAACAATTATATGTTCTATTTACATATTTAAAACATATTATACATTAAAAGCAGTGCAGTGGAGTTCTGCATGAAATAAAAATCCTACTATATATGGGCCACCATATAGTAATATTTGAATTTCTTAATATTTGAATATTTGGCATGCTGTACAAAATATAAGATAACTTGTAGCAAATTACTGCCATACAAAGTTGACACCGGTCCCAGACAAATGGGAAAGTCCGTGACACCAATAAGTTTAAGAAGCACTTAATGAGGTAGTAAGACTCACGTGACAAGCTGCAAGGTGGGTGAGATGGCTGTGCAACTGGTTCAGCGGTGAATCTGAAGTAAGATATAGGTGTGCTCGAGAGGTTCTTCTGACCAACGAACTTGACGATCAAGTAGAGCGGCTGATCGACATAGTCTGGGCTGGTTGCTCTGGGCACTCGCACCGTCACCACTGTCGATGTACTGTAGCAGGACAATAGCGTAAAAGAGAGAAAGCAAAGTTCACAATATTGCAGTATGTGCGTTAACTACTTGATTTTTTGTTTTGTTGCTTTGTTTACGGACCATGTGTAGCACTAAGACTGGTATACAGCCTGGTTCTGCAAAAGGAGTACCGGCATACAACCGCGCCCCCTTTTGTCCCCGCCACTTGCCCGGGGAGCATTGAGCCTCGAGCAAATTCTTTGTTCCCCGACCTGCAAGGGTTCTTGTGCTGCTTGAGACTTCTAGACTGCTGTATTAAACTATAAAGGAGCTTTTGGTGTTCCTTTACGATTAGGTTGGACTATTTCATTTATTCATTCTATTGTAGGCGTTTCCTTAGGTATTTAAGGTATTTCTTTAGTAATCTAATTTAGTTTAGCTGGTTTTGGCCTAAATTCATGGCAGTTTAGTACAATAATTGGCAAAAATCATTGAATTCAATATCATTGGCTTCGTGCTTAAAATCATACACTAAAATGACACCGAATATGATCAGGGTTTAGCGTAGAGGGGCACTACCTTGGATACAAAGCCACTTACATACTCACATACATGTGACGTGCTTGCACATGTGCCTTAGTTCCGATTTTAACCAATTTAAATAAAGCATAATGAGAATATATTGTAACTCAAGATATTACCACAACTCCAGTACAGCATATCCGTAGAGTGTCTGGAGGCCAGACGAAGAGTTGAGTGGGATAAAGAAGACACCGAGCGGAGGAGGAAGATCAAGATACTTCCCAACGAATGTAACCAGAGCTACACCTGCCAGAATGTTGCGTGTGGGAAACCCAGCGTGGGTGATGACTGAAACTGGAAATGACTCATCTGCAAAATAGAGTTTAAAATAGTTTCACCTGGCCAAAGACAATTGCTGTGACACGAATTTAATGGTGATTAGTTCCAGAAATAAATACAAAAAATGATATATTTTAATCTGCACAAGAAAGATGCAACTGTTAGATTGAAAGAAGGTGTAACTGTTGGAATATTCTCACTCACATACGAAAATCAAAGAGGCGTACAGTGGCATTCTTTCTGTCGATTGAATATTCTAAGCAATTGAAATAATCCGAAATATATATTGTCAACATAAAAAATGACTAAATCCAAATTAATTGTATGATAACTCTTCACAAAAAAGGTTTACTAACAAATGCAGAAAACTATAGGCCTATATCACTATCTGGTACAGGTTGCAAAATTTTTGAAACAATTGTCAAATCTCGTACAATTTCCCATTTACAGGAAAATTGTTTAATTCACAGAGCGCAACATGGTTTTCTGACTGAACGTTCCACTACTTCCAATTTATTGGAATTGATGGGGGATCTCTCTATGAACTACAATGAGATTGCAAGTACTTTTATTGCCTACATCGACTTTCAAAAAGCTTTTGATAAAGTTTCCATCCCAAATTATTACACAAAATCGATGTACTAGGAATAGGTGGGAAACTTAAATCCTGTCTAGCTTCTTTTCTAACCGGTAGATCACAGCAGGTCAAGGTTGCTGGTTGCCCGTCTGATTTAAAGGAATTAACTAGCGGAGTTTCTCAGCGAAGTGTGTTAGGGCCAATTTTGTTTTCTATTTATATCAAAGATTTACCCGCAGTTATTCATCAATCAATGAAATCAAAATCATTGCTGATGACTTCAAGTGCTGCAAAAGAATTGTAAAACCGGATGACCTAGATATCGTTTCAGAGGCCGTGGAAGGTATTGGTAATTGGGCATTAAAATAGCAATTGCCATTATCCATGGAGAAATCTTCCCTGATGCTGTTTAGTCAGTCGTTAGAACTAGTAAGTGGCAACAATTTAAGACTGGGACAACACATCCTGACACCTTTGTCAAAAGTGGATGACCTAGGAATAACTTTTGAGCCTGATCTAAAGTTTAAAACTCATATCACTATGGTGTTGGTACGGCCAAACAAAGATTATACATTCTGCGAAAAAGAATTCTGTCAACTGATCCGGATTTGCTTCTTATAGTCTACAAAATGTATGTTTTTTCAATATTGATGTACTCTTCTCCGATTTGGTCTCTACAAACTCACGACAATACAATAAAAATTGAAGAAATTCAAAAGAAATTTACAAAAAGCTTCTTTGGATTTGACGAACTTTCGTACACAAGAAGACTTTAAAAGGTCAATCTCAAATCCTTTGAGTTAGGTAGAGTGCATGCTGACATGATTCTTTGTTACAAAATTTTGCACCACCAAATAGACATAGACAAGACAAATATTTTAACATATGAAACAAGTTCTTCTATAGGCAGAGGTGTTGGACTCAAACTTCGAGCAATAGATCCAAAATATCGTATTTCGATATTTTCCTATTCCTATCGAGTAACAAAAATTTGGAATGGCATGTCACCACATACGGTATATGCAGCCACTTTAGGCTCGCTTAAGCATTTTGTACCTGAAGAAAATATATCTGATGCCTTGCAATTAAAATATGACATATTTTGATTTTGAATGGACTATTCTGAAACAGTGACAAATGCACTGAAACTGTGCAACTTTGCACTATCACTACGTCGAGCTGTTATTATTTAATTATTTATTTATTTATTTGTTGTTTTATATACTGCCTATTCTTCAAGAAAGTCATGTATCAACATTAATGCTATTATTGTTGCTGCTATCTAACTGTCAATAATAAAATGGGCGACATTTTGATGTTTCGAGAGGAATCTGGCACCCTTTTCATTAAACCGTGGTGTACATTGTAAAATCATAGTGTAATTGCGTGTTGATACCGTGTGCATATTGTGTGCTTGATGAATAAATCAAACTGAATTGAATTGAATTGAACCAATCAATGAATTAAGTCAGAAAAAACTTTTGTTCCAGTCAGTCATTTCTATGTTTAAGATTTAAAGCAGCTTAAAAACGACGATATAGAGAAACATTTGCAAAGAACCTATTGCGCCTACTGGTGGTATTACAGACGTATCCGATGATAGTTTCCGAAGGGTCCGTTGATTGAACACAGAGGCACTTGGCCCTTCCGTTGTCGTTGATACACGTTCCGTTGTTGAGACAAGGTATGCCGTTGCATTGATTTACCTCTATAAATAGAAATTAAACCAAAAAACATGTGATCATGATATATTTTTAATGAAAAATGCTGAAAAAAATCATCAAAACCTCAATCAAAGGGTATAAACTGAGAAATTAATGATAAAACAATCTGCAAATTGTTAGCAGAAAGTCTCATTTTTAGCGTCCACGCTACCCAAACGAAACTTTTTAAACGCGCTGCTAACTCGTAAGCCTATCTTAACCGTTGGAGAATCAACCCCGCAGTCTGAGGAAAAAAGAGAATAGGGCTGCAGACCAGAGTTGTCCGGGCCGGGCGTGTCATAAAAGTCAACTAAAGAATGGCTGGGCGGCTCTTTGAACTGTAATAGTATTCGTTACTACACGATACAATGCATAGAGACTTTTTGGTTTCGAAGGAAATCATATCGGTTTGAGACACTGTCCATCTTGGCAGAAACAATTTTTTTTTAGCTCTGTCGACCTCGCCTCTTGAGAAGAAACTGTTAACAATTTCAGATTTGTAATTCTAAGGAAGACAGGTTTTACATAAAAAAATTAAGTTTTATTTACCCCGCAGTGAACATAATTGACTGCCCCCTTGGGCGGCGACAGGGTTTTTGTTTGGGGGGGGCTAAGAGGTGACACAAGAAAAAGTGGGGGGTCTAGGTTAAAAAAAACTTGATCTACAACGTATATTACATCTCTGAAAGAACCCTCGAGTGGGGGGGGCGGGGGGTGCTGACGGGTCTTTTCATGCTTCCAATACAAACTTCAAAAAGTAGGGGGGCTAGCTTTCAGAGTTGGTGGGGTGGGCTAACCCTTACTAACCCTTACGACAGGCTCAAGAATCCTAGCAACAGGAACTTAAAACAGGAAGCACCTAAGAAAAGTGGGGGTGCTAATGGCGGGGGGGCTACAATTCTGAGTTGGGGGGGGGGCCCATGTCCCGTTTTGCCCCCATAGCGCCGCCTCTGGACTGACCTTGACATATTTGTGAATTGTTTGTTGGTATAAATCCTTGACTACAGTTGCACCAGAAGCTGTTCGCCGTGTTGACACAGGTCCCGCTGAGTCCACACGGATAAGAGTAGACATCGTCACAGTGATCAACTACAAACATTTTATAGTATGACATTGGATTAAAGTATACTATTTCTATCATAGTGCCGGTGCAAGTAGCGCGGCAATAAACAACGACAAACCGCAACAATCTTACGAAGAATATCACAGTAACGAACATGCTGCATTGCAGCCATTCAAAATCTCTAGTTGGAAAGTTTCTTCTAAACCCTTTAGTACTTACTCGTAGTGCAGTATTCTGATATTGCATTAAATTTAAACATCATGGTAATGGCCTTTTGCAGTATAATACAAAGCGGCGAAACCAGCAGTTTTCACATACATGTAGGCCTACATCAAAGTTTAAACTGTAGAGATTTCAACTTGGGCCAACGTCAACTTTTCACACTGCAAGTGATCTCAATTTTAGCACCTGTGTCATCACAGGCATGCACTGATTAGATGTATACTATCTAACATATGGATACGGATACATATGCCGAATGCAAATGTACTGCAGATGCAATTTCTTTACGCCACAACTAAACGTTATGTAGTGTCGTTATTCCCATAGCCGGTCCAGTTGGTCCAGTTTGCATACCAGTTGGCCTAGTTGTTTCAGTTGTCCCAGCTGGTCCGTTTTGTGTTGTCGCGGCAGTTGCTGGAGTAATGACACCCGACGGTGTGGTGGAGCCAGCGCGGACAGGCGTAGAGCCGGAGCCAGCGCCACCTGCTGTGAGACCGCCACCAGGTGGCGTGGTGGCTTGTCCAGCACCACTCTGGGCCATAGTCGGAGCCTGGGCGGTTTTAATTGTTGGCGCAGCGGTGATGGTGATCACTGAAAGAAATATCACTTTGCGATTCGGAATAGAGCCGTGTCGGTTAGAAAAATGGTTGTGTAAACATTTAGTCTCGTCAAAAGAAGCTTGGATATCATTTTAACGTTTGTTAATCGTTTACTAATTGGTAATCGTTTGTTAGTTCACACTTATCTCAGTTTGACAATTGTCTAAGAAATCATGGTTCAATGCTTCACAATGAGTTTGGAATGGAAGGCAACATAAGGATATGGAAGGGAACATAAGGAAAGGGAGCGAGGATCAGTGTGGGTGAAGAGACCTTCTGTTAAGGTGAACCAGAGAGCTTCTAAGGGAACACAGACTAGCTAAGACACCCCAAAACAATCATAGAATTCTGTCCTATTGTAGGATAGGCTATGGTTGTTGAATTCGATTCATTGTTAAATCTATGTTTATGCAATATTAGGCCAATAATTGTTTTCTTAGAGAGATTAGTCTGCCAGTCTCATTTGGACCGATATTGTGTTTTACATCTGACTTCTAAATGGCTTGAATAAATATTCATGGCCTGAATATTGATAAGGAAAATAAGTGCCAGTATTTTGATCACAAGAGCATTGAGAATTTGACTGCAACATATACATCTGATCGCCCACCTTCAATAACTACGTAAAATAATTGCGGTATATTCTTTACGACTATCATAATAGTAAATATTGATTTCTGCAACAGTTTCAAATCTTCCAGGTGGGGACCAGGGCTAAATCTCGATGGCGATCTCTCACAATCATGATGAAAACGCCTTGATCTGTAGACGCCTTCATCTTTGTCCTATTGAAAAATTGACAAGGTTTCATATTGTGGATTATCAAGCCAACATCTTATTAAAGTTCGTGCTTTGAAGTCTTGACTACTTACCGAGGCACCAGCTGTCTGTGAACGCTTGGGTTGCGGTTTGGTTAAACATGTAGCCAGGGCTGTCGCAACCCGTCGAATCGCACTTGCCTTGACCGACTTGGCAAGTCATACAATTGGTTGCGCACGCTGCAGCATGTACAAAATATGGACATTATTTGTGATGAAAGAAGCTCGAAAGCTGTTTGAAGTCAATTAAAAATTGGTTAAAAATAAAGAACACTTTTCAATTTCTCTTGTATTCATGAGAATATTGCATTCAACATTATTTTAGAGTTGAATCTTGAAACAATACGTATATAAATGAAGAAACCATACTTAATGAAGTGAAATTGAAAATGAAAGTGAAATTGACCTGTAGCCCTACATGTATATACACAGTGCAATATATAAGGACTCTAGTGATAAACATGTAAACTACAATTTTTAGTAGTGTTAGTCTATGTACTTCTGCATTATCAGCTAATAGGCAAGAGCATTTACAAAAGAACGGCAAGGAAACATATCACTTTATGCACGACTGAAAAGATATGTCCAGCATAACGAGTCACAATGTATCCAAATATTTATGGCTCGGCGCGAGCATAACTAACCAACCTCCTTTTTGGTCGTCAAATCGGTTAATGTCCATATTTTCATACAGGTTTAGACATTTGCTCCCTGATGAGGACTGCTGGAACTGGGTTTGTATGGCCAGATGCCCTTTATGACGCCAACCTAATATATGATTTTTGGACAGGAGCATAACGTTGATACAAATAAATTAATCTTCTTCAGTCCATAAACTAACTTCCCCTTAGTTGTATTTTTTTTAAACACGTTTTCACAGAAAATGAACAATAGCACAAAATCGTACACAACTACGCGTACAGTAGGCTTCATTACGATTTCTGTTCGAATTACACTTAAAATATGTCATAGTGTTTGCAGATGATCCTTCGTGCATTATGAAAGAGGAAGAAAAAATGAAAGAAGAAATGAACAGCTGGATCACACTTTCCAGCTTCAGATTTGTGTAAGGAAATAATCAATGCACTGATACAGTCTTTATCGTAACCTGAAAATTATTTTATTGCAACACAAAATAAATAGTTTGGCAGCTGCTTTCCAAGAGAAACCCGTTTCATGCCAAAATAATACAAAAAGGTACAATGCACGCACGGCATTCGTTTTCGATCAGCATATTTATGTGAGTGATATGCAGTAATAGGGCACGTTTTGAAACGAATGAATAAAATAGCCTAATATTTAGTTGCAAGCAACCAATTTCGTAGTGATCAAGAGTCTATCCAATGAGCCTATGGGTCACGTTTTAACTCATGTGAGCTAGAGATTGGCGGGATGGATTCTAGGATCAACTGCTACAGTGATTGATTTGGTAACATTCTGTTCACCTAAACAGCATTAAATTTGTGACATTTTATATATTCATCCAAGAAATTGCTTTCAACAAAGAGCATTAGGTTAAGTAGGAAAATATAAAATATATTTTCTAAACAACGTTTTCAATGTAACGTTCAACTCACGGTGACACGTGTGTGTCGAGTTGTTGATGCCAAAGCCAGCCTTACAGGGTGCGTCACATTGTCCTGCGCCGATGTTGCATGTAGTGGCACAGTTTGCATCACACACTTCAGATACATAGACAACCATGGTTTATATTTATGTAGAATTTGGAAAGGAACATGAAAAACACAAATGCTTTATGTTTTACTCAATATTGACCTCCATTGATTTTAAGTAAATAATAACGATCTTGAAACTAATTTAGTATGTTAAGCAAGACAGTTGGGCTTCTAATTAGCAATGAAGAGTGTAGAGGTAATCTGACCTTTGAATATTTTAAATTTCAGCCTATTCTAAATATTAACTAATATTTGCTATAGGCCTAACTTAAATCTCACAGAAAGATATCATTAAAGTAAATTAACATTACATTTTCTTGATCCAAATTACAAGCAGAGCGACGTCACTGCGTTTACTTGGCTGTAAAATGAGCTATCATTTTGTTATAGCAATAGCAACACAAAAACAACTTACATAGCACACAAAAAGACAAGTGTTCAGTGATGATTGAGCAATTTTAATTGATTTATGCATTAAATTGATTGGCCGCTTAACTTGACAGTCAGAAATTACCTTAGTATCCAGCCTTACAGAATTAGTACCTTAGTAGAATAACCTTAATTCAAACTATTATGCATGAATCTGATTCACAATCTATTTGACTAAATTCTCTGACACTTTATTGTAAACTGCATTATAGGCTAGCCTGCGTTCAAAATGGTGGCGCTTAAGATCTCTAAAATACTTTTTTGCAAGAATGCTCCACCAGCCTACGTCACGTGACTGACCGTCAAACTAAACTTGACAAATTGACCAAACGTACATTGGCAAGTTTGCGTCGTATTATTGATTCCATAGCCTGCGGCACAGAAGCTGTTGCATTGTCCCGCGTTGACGCAGGTTCCTCCACAACGCGGATCGCACGCTGCAACCAACAAACAGTCACGCTTCATGCATTTTGTTGCTCGTTGTTACTGTAATCACCAAGAAACCGACATAAAAAGCCAGTTAACGTCCATTTATTTAGAAACAAGGGTGAATAATCGAGTGATAATTATGGGCATTTAATTTAAATGGTCCCAAAGATATTTAAGCCAAGACATAGTTAAACGGACTAAGTCAAAATTCTGCAGACATGAGTAGCGAAATCAGAATTTCATACATTTACTGTATTTCAAAGGTAACATACACAAGCGCGCGAGTTTTATGGCCGAATTCCCCGCTTACACAGGGGTAAGCCATTTGCAATCATGGACACCCGCCCTCTACTTTACCTAATCCGTCTCATCCCCATGTCTCAATCCTTAGCTTTCATATTCATCTCTTGTCAATTCTTTCTACGTCGTTTTCAATTTCTTTGTACATCTTTTTACATCTGCCTAATTCAGTTCTTTTCGCAAAACATGCCCCGGGCATCTCATTCGGTTTCTTCCTACCATCTCCTTCACTGCCTCCAAGTCTCAACCCAATTGTAGCTCTCAGATCGAAACTATAGTCCAACTTCCCCTCTTTCAATGATACCCCACACATCTACCTCACGATTCTCATCTTTGTCCTCTCAGATCGGGCCTCCTAACCAACCTTCATCTGCTCATTGCTCACTATGCCATAGGTCCAGTGCTCGAATTAGGAAAATTTCGGAGGGGGGGATGGGGGGATAGTTACGGCCAGGGATGGTGTTATCCAGGGTTAGATTTAGATTTGCTGAAAAAGAGCAAGGGGGGTCGAAATTTTTCCCCTCCAGCGGGGGGTTCCAATGCGAACTAGAGGGGCTTAACACCCTCCTAACCCCCCCGAAAATCTAACCCTCATTATAGCACACCGCTGTTGCACTCAAGGTGCTCAAGAGTCTTGAGCACCTAAATTGAGCAGTCTAAATTGGACAACCCTCGTTCATTATCAACTCAGAGTTAGTGCCAGGGATAACACCTGGCTGGGATAAAGTGGCCGTAACTAGCGCCAGGGACGACACCTTGTAGTGCCGGGGATATTCCCCCCATCCCCCCCGGTACCTAGGCTGAATGTACTTCAACCCAACGTGCATTTCATTAATGGGTTGTAGCAATACTGCTTAAAGAAATCTTTTATGAATATCATTAATTCACTCAGCCAGATCAGAAAAAGACACAGTAAAAAACGAAAAAAATTACGTGACACTCTTTGCTCAACTTACAGTGAACCTTTAATAAATATAGATATACTATAAAATATATGAATGTTATCACATGAATACAAATAATAAGTAAGAGTAGCACTCACGAGCGCATTGAAAAGTTCCTGTCAGTCCATAACCTTTGATGCACACATCGCAGAAGTTGCCGCCGTGTACCGTACAGTTATTGAGGCAGTTGTTTTGGCGCACACTGTCCACAGAAACATGTTCGTGCGTCAGTATTAAATCTCATTTTGTAAATAACAAATTTCTGCCTACGCTTAGTAGATTAATTTAAGATTAGTCCATCATAGGCCTAATGGAGACAAACTGACAGATCATTTAGAAAAACGAACACAACAATAATTTTAATTCTAAAGTTAAGCGTGTACCTCAGGCCCTCATGCAACATTTAATTCACTGTTATTTAGAAATTTAACCCAATTTGGACTACCAGCACACCATGCAGGTTCAGGAATTGCAACACGCATTATTGATATTAATTAATATTTCAGACTGTTGGTATGCCGAGATCTTTGCCTGTATTAAATGAAAGCATGTTTCTCTCCATTTGTTAGGCTCATGACAGGTACAAGGCAAGTTGGAATAACTTCACCCTTCTTGTTTGCTGTTTTTATTAACGACGTCATTGTGAAATTGCAATCATGCGTTTAGGCTGTCACATAAAAATGTTATTTTTAATGCATTTGCGTATGCAGACAATTTGTTGCAGCAAGTATTTCAATTAGAGATTTGCAACACATGGTAGATATCTGCGCTGAAGAACTTGAGTGGTTGGGCATGAAAACTAACGTTAAAAAATCGATGTGCATGCGCAACGGCAAGAGATATAATATTTCGACCTACGATATTTATCTAGATAAATCTCCCATTAAATAGAGCTCGGAAATGCGTTATTTAGGCAGCGTTATTTGGCAGCTCCCACACTTCGTTGCAACTTGCATAACGCAAAAATTAAATACTACAGAAGTCTTAATAGCATATTGGGCAAATTAGGGTCAGCACCGCCAGTTGCTGTCATGTTGTATCTTGCTGCGTCTTATTGTAATCCCATTTTGTTTTATGGGTTGGAGTCGCTGCGCCTCAACAAGTCGAATTACAATAGTATCAGTTATTCTTACAATTCGACTTACATGAAGTTCTTCTCGGCCTTTGACAAGGATATAATTACTCTCTGTCAGTGTTATTCTGATGGATTACCAGCGAGTTATGGTGTGGACATACCGCACATACGCACATTGAATTTTGACGACAAGTTGAGCGAGGCGAACTTCAACCCAGCCAGTATTGTATTCAAATGGTTTGCAAAAAAGACCGGATTGCGATAGAAATAAATATGGATTTGATTCGCAAATGCGAGAACAAATAATAATTTGATCAATATGTCTTTTAAGAATCACTGTATTACATTGCTTGAATAACTAATTGCAATTGATCAAGTTCAAATTGGTGTACCCTAATGTCGTTGATTGATTCTATTTTTTGTTTAAAATTCTCAAGCACAAGCCTGGTAGTTGGTTGTGACATTAGACGTCTTTCTTATTATG
>JAQIWG010002591.1:0-19948 GCA_034695025.1 Chamaedrilus cognettii | reverse complement strand
ACCCACATTCCCAGAGTTTTGACCAATCAACGCGCTCTGGCGGATCGTCGCCGATCCGCTCGGAATGGAGCTCGGAACGAATGGGGCTGGGAATTGCTAATGTATGGAGGGCATAAGGTTCAGCAAGTTAGGGTTAGAGCTGCGTTAGGGATAGGCTATGGTCATAGGGTTCGGTTTGCCATGGTGAGAGTTGTAAAAGTTACAAACGAAAGTGGGCGTGGTGCACAGTCCCCTATACAGAGCAACTACTCATACATGACAGACGCATGTCACATCGACCATTTCGAAGTGGCATGTTCTGACTCACGCGTGTAACCTGCAGCAGTCTAAGCATTTAGCTGCACATTTTTTGTAATTGTAAATAATTATAAGATAATGGCTCCATAGAATTCAATCAGATTTTCTATTGAAATATTGAACACATATCAACGCCAACGTAAGTTCGACGCGTCGGAAAAGTAAAATATAAATGAACTCCTTGTTCGTGGTGCTGGCTGTAGATGTGTTATGCTTGGTGGAGGGGCTTGTAATGTCGCTCAGCATGATGATGCTCGCTGCCCGGACCCTGTGTCGCCGGATTGTACTTAACTCGCGCACCCCTCTGCCACGCGCAGATGAACAGGTGCCGTCTTATATCATTGAGGGTACAGCATGAATAGCGTTTTCAAATTAAATGGATGGCTGGTGCAGCCAATATAGATTGAACCGATGGTATTACCGATGGAATTCTTGCCAAGAAATAGGCGAAATTTATTGCCTAAAGTGATGAGTAAAATAGAAGCAATTTGACACAATATGCGCATGATCACAATTTTTTTTGTGTTCTTTAATAAATAGGTCTAAAGCTTGATTAAATGGTGTTCATGTAACCTTGAAGCCTGAGTTAATTCATACACGGGACCAGTAACCTGTTACTGAACGCTCTTACATGAGCGCTTTTTTTATTTTTTGTGTTATACATGACTTCCATGCCTGAAATTGTAAGATTTTGTGCATTGTACATTGATGAGCAGAATCGTCTAAATATGAGCAACGACTCGTAATTCTATCTAAAGGTTTATATTAAAATAATAATCTAGAGTAGAGATTGTATTAATTTTGAAGCTAGATGAGCCGCTGTTTATTGCAGGTTCAGTGCCGGTACACGCCCACGCTCAGAAGAGTTTTCTGTCGACAGACGACCACTGCTGCTGCGTCTGTGCTGCCAGCGCCGTGTAACGTTCCGCCTCACGGCCGGCTGCTGGTCGGGCGCTGGCTGCTCGGCTGCGCCGGCATGTGCTTCGGAGCCGTCGTTATCGGCGGCATCACACGGTGAGAGGGCTGGCTCTAGCCGTGCGGCTAAGCGCTCGAGTTTTGTGTAATTAATGTCCTATTCCATAAGTATATTATAAAGGGTAGACCAATATTTATATATTACATGGTGGACTAACAAAAACATTGCCTCACACTGTCAATATAATTCATCGTACAACTCTTACAAATGTTATTACCTTTAGGTAAAACTTTAATGTTTCAGGTATTTCCAGGTGCAATGATGCTTGAGATGTATGCTCAAAGTGCATTCTTGTGCGTTCAAGCATTACTTGAGACGCGTAAAAACATAAGATAAGTTCTGCGTGGACATGTAACCATGTGGACTATGTAACATGTAACATATGTAACAGTTCTCTATGTAAAAAATGTATGTTGATGTGTGCGTGCAGGCTGACGGAGTCGGGGCTGTCCATCACACAGTGGAACCTGCTCAAGGGCATGAAGCCCCCGCGCACTGACGACGAGTGGCGCCAAGAGTTTGAGAAATACCAACAGTTCCCCGAGTACAAGTAGTGAGTCGATATTTGAGAACTACAAACAGTTCCTCAAGTACAAGTAGTGAGTCAATATTTGAATGATTGCGCTATTGAATTGGGCAAATTTAAGATAAAAATGTCACATGAGAAACTACTTTGTCTGTTCTTCAAATGCAATTAAAGAAACAATTTAAAAATTCGATAGCATTAATTCCATGAAAAAAATTTGACTTCATTTTAAAATCAATTCAAAATACAACAGTAATGCTAGCATTATAAAGTTATAATATTTCATTTAATTTTATATTTTTACCTTTTTCATTGAATGTTTTGTCGAAAAAAAATGTGCTGAAATCAAGTCACTGCCGATATTTAATCTTTACATTTTATTGTATTCATTGGTTGTTTAAATGCTTATTAATTATTATTTATCTTTGTGTGACATGTCAGCATTTACACAGCTTACTACTAGTGATAATATAATTTTTTTAAGAGTAAAATTGATTTACAAATATTCTTTGAAATTTTTGAAAGGAATATTTTAAGTATCGGTCAGTTATTGTATTTGATATGTATTTGACGCAGCTCCTGTTGCTGCTCAATTGCTGTTTTTTAACCTAACTGTGATATTCAAGCTTAGTGGGTGTTTCATGTTAGCCTGAGCGTGAGTGTTCCCTGTTAGTCTGGAGCGAGAGCTGTCAGTGGAGGACTTCAAGAAGATCTTCTACTGGGAGTATGTGCACCGCATGTGGGGTCGCAGCATAGGCGTGGTGTTTGCGCTGCCTGCGCTGTGGTTCCTGCGCAAGGGCTGGGTCTCTCGTGCCCTCAAGCCGCGTCTCGCCCTCTACGGACTGCTGCTCGGCTTTCAGGTCAAGAATCTGTTCTCGCACGCATTTGTGCATGTGGCGAGATAGTTGTTCTCTTAAAAGAACTGACTGATAGGCTGTATGCGCTTTTTGTATTTGTTTGTGCATGCTTACCCCAGCAAGTCGGGGAACAAAGAATAGACTTGCAGTCCGGAGCTTCCCGGGCGAATCATAAAAGGAGACTAAAGAGGGGGGAGCGGTTCTGTGGCGCCCCTCTTACACAGAACCGGACCACAATGGTCTTTCGTTACGCACACGCGGTTTTTCAAATTTATCCCCATCATTTATGCATGCTTAGATCCCTGTGTTTTGGGCTAAATTACAGAGTCACATGTTCTGTGACATCAAGCAATGTGCGTAATTGATTACAAGTAAAGATATAAATTTAGTGGAAAAATGTGTTTGGTTGCACACTGGCCTGTGTTTGATATTCAGTCAAAAAGTGTCCTAGTTAGACCTACCGTGGTCAATCTAAAAGTGGCCTGTGTAGAGTGCTTTGTTTGAGACATTAAAAAGACATTGTTCGAATCGTTTGTAGGTGGCCTGAGCGCGATAGAAAGTCCAAAAGTGGGTATGTACCTGAATCAGTTCTGTTTATGTCCAGGGTGTACGTTGGTGGTACATGATCAAGAGTGGTCTGTATACTAGGGTGAGCCCAAGAGTGTTGTGTGCAGGGGGTCCTGGGGTGGTACATGGTCAAGAGTGGTCTGGAGGAGAAGGAGGACCCTCATGCGATGCCGCGCGTCAGTCAGTACCGCCTTGCCGCTCATCTCGGCTCAGCCTTCCTTCTCTACGCGCTCTTCCTCTACCAGGGACTCTCACACGTCCTGCTCCCCAACCAGGTTCGTGCAGTCTGCATGCTATACCATCGGTCTCCCTCTTCCATTAAATTTACATAAATCCAGATGTGTGTACGGAAGTTGTGCGCGAATTGATGTGATGAAGGAGAAAAGCTGTATGTAATTTTATCTAAATCTGATATGATAGGGTGTTAGTTTAATAATGTTTTGATTTGTCGCCCATATAAGTGCATTTATCTTTGTTATTTGCTATGTAGATTCTATTGGTCATCTGTTTTGGTGTTAAGGAACGAGTCCATTTTGAGCAGCATGATGCAATAGCCTGTCTACAATCTACGTGTATAGAAAATTGCTATTCTGTGGGAAGTTTAAGCAAGTTTTAATGTTCAAAATAAACTTTTATGGAGTTCACTGACTTCTGAGTGGTGACATAATGCGGACATGTAGCGTTTGTGTCTGATAATCAAATACAATTTATCTAATATCTAAACCAGCTGTGAGTTGATTGGTTGTTTTCTAGCTGCCGAACGTGATCCAGCTGTCACGACTGAGGAGGGTGGCACACGGCGTCACGGCGCTTATCTTCATCACATCGCTCTCTGGTTTCTGCTCCATTCTCTCTGTTTGCAAATTTATATAAGAAAGGAGTATAGCTGTATGTCATTTTATCTTTCGGTCATTAACGGGCTTCACTTGCTTCCTGTGCAACGACTGTAAGAGGTACTGTCTATCTATCGCAGAGCATCTTATACAAATAATATACATATACATATACATCTTATAGAAATAGAGATTATAGAAATATGTAAATGCTCTTTAGTGCCTTTTTGTATCAGGCCGATTTGTTTACAGCCCCCTGCAACTTGAGTGACAGCCGGCGTCGCTCAAGTTGAGTAAGTGAGTGCATGGTGCCCAGGCGCGTTGTGGCGGGGCTGGTCTACAACACATGACTGAGTGCGTGGTGCCCAGACACGTTGTGGCGGGGCTGGACGCGGGGCTCATCTACAACACGTGATGACTGAGTGCATGATGCCCAGGTGCGTTTGTGGCGGGGCTGGACGCAGGGCTGGTCTACAACACATGGCCCAAGATGGCCGACCGGTGGGTCCCTGACGACCTCTGGGCGCTCAGTCCCAAGCTAAAGAACGTCTTTGAGAACGCGACAACGGTTCAGTTCAATCATCGGCACCTGGTCAGTCCCAAGGGTCTCAATGGTGCTCTGTGTACTGGAGTCCGTGATGTGCTCATTTTGTCAGTCCTACTGTGTGCAATGGCTTCAGTGGTTTCTTGAATTTTTGTTGCTCTAAATTTAGACCTGAATATATTTTTGATGTATCTTGTAATATGCTAATTTATATTAATTTTTTTTTAATTGTCACTCAGTTATCACTGCTCATCATTGTGACATTTATTTTGTTGTCGTCATTTAAGATTTAAACTAGGCCTCGATCACATGATTATATATTGGACCTATTTCATGTGATGCAATATATACTAGCTGTTTGCCTGTTCTTCTGTCCTTGATGCCATCATGGATAGTTTTGATTTATTAGTTGTGAGGTTGTGTTGTTGGTTGATCAGGCTGAGTTGACGGGAGCGAGTGTGCTCGGGTTGTGGTGGTTGTGTCGAAGGTCCCCGCTGCCACACAGAACTCGACTGATAGCGAACGCATTGGGAGCCATGGCTCTTGTACAGGTCTGCTTTTTTGAAAGCCATAGGAGTGCACTACTCCTGCTTTATAAGCAGCAGGCATAACGCTACTCCTATTTTGTAAGGGCTGAACTGAACTCTGTTTATATCCTGTGGTATATTCTGTTACATTAGCTGCTATATATATATATATATATCAGTAGTGTCTTTTTAGCAGGCGGGCCAAGACCTCTCGCGGGGGGGGGGGTGCCAGCAGAAATTTTTCAGGTTGCAGATCGCGTGAGGTACGGCCGGATCGCACTTTAGAACGTCACGGGCAAACATGACATGCAATACTCACAATTTTGCCCTCTGAGGTGGCGCATGAGCCCTCAAACAGCTCACACTTTCATAGGTCGCGGGCCACATAAAATGCTAAAGATGCAAAAAAAACGACCCTTGGGGGTCGCGGGCCGCATCAGCCCTCTCGCGGGCAGCACTTTTGGAGATCACGGGCCGCCACCAATGCTCAAATTTTGACCCTTGGGCGGGCCGGCCACATTTGGCACGTGGGCCACCACTTTGACACCACTGTGCTATATTATGTTTTGATGCCTATGTCTCAGGTTGGTCTGGGTGTGAGCACCCTACTGCTCTACGTCCCGGTCTGGCTTGCCTCCATGCATCAGGCCGGAGCACTCTCCCTCCTCACACTCGCGCTCTGGCTCACACATGAACTCAGGCGCATGCCAAAATAAAAACTGCTGCTGCTCGCTTTCTGCTGCTAGTCCAAACTCTGAGGATGCTCTTTTAAAATCGCTTCTTTTAAAATGCATGTGATGCTCTTTTACATCTTCATGTTTACTTTTCTGTTTATATTGAAATTACTGAGGCAGTGACAATTTAAGTAATTGTCTGACGATCAGTAGAGAACATGTGTAGTAAAAGTGTAAATATGTTCGTAAAGTGAAAAAATAGTAGAGAATTAAAGATCAATGACTGAATGTACTTTATTTTGATAGCTACGGCGAGGTTTTTATAGTATAGGCCTATTTCTTTTTTGCTTGACGAGTTGATATTGTGGACTTAATAATTAATTATTAGACTATTTAAATTGCCTGATTCAAATTAATGGCAAATATTTTATGAAATGGAGTATCTTTTTGACAAATCATTTGATTTTCAGACATTATGATTATGATACACAGTGGATAAAAAATATAAAATGTTGCTGTCTTGGTTCAATTATAAAATGACTAACTTTGAAATGATATCATTGATCATAAGGTTAACAATGATTGATTGTTGCTCTTGGTCCACCCAGTTGTGATTTGAATGTATATTGTTGTGAGCGAGAAATGTGCAGATGCATGCTGTCGCGTCACTCTGCCGGCGAGCTTCTAAATGTTTTCTCTCTTTCTGCTACACTCTTTTCTCTCTCGACGTTGCTAAAATAAGCATCACGAAACGAAGGCTTCAACTTTTCCACACCGCAGTTAGGCCTACTACCCGCAGGCTCCAGATGTGTGACAGCGTGAATAGATAGCTGCGCAACAACATTCCTGGTTGAAACTGAAATCTTATCTTCATCAACTCCTGTATGCGGAGGTAACGTGCTTGATCCGACGCAGACGTCGTGTGACGAAGGTCACAATTTGATCTCCAATTAGCGTTGTCAACGTTCTGGCGCCCAGAACACTCATGATGATATGTATCCAACCGCCCTGACTGTTAGTGCTCGCTCCGGCACTCACTGATGAAGATACATTCGCTTGGTGATCCGCTGTAGAACCGGACGCAGCACGCGGTTGTGTCACAGCTGCCGATGAACGCACCGACATCCATGCAAAGATCTGGCTGTAGGCATGGTCAGACAATCTCATTCTGAAGGTCAGCCAAGACTTGCTTGTTACATGGTCACCTCTTGCGGCATCTTAGAGTCTTGTGCTTGAAGATTACCAGGGTGCTACATCCTGAAGCAAAAAAGGAACAACTTAAAGATTATAAGAAACGTCACCCTCAAAAATTGAAAAACTTAATTCTCAAATATTGATAAAAATGTACAAGTTTCTCATTTTATATCAAATTTGGACCCTAGTTTAAACAAACTTCTACCGTTGTGAAATTGTAACACATTTTGACTACATTAACTAAGGTTGAGCAAAGCGCTTCTTAATTACTCTGCGCTATTTTAATGCAATAATATATTATATACGCAAATATGACGCAATAAATTATTAATTAGGCATGCAATCTCAATAAACTTTTATCGCGTCTGTGATTGGCCAAAAGTTTTGTTCGAGCCCCAGATCCACGTGTTTACTTTGTTTACTGCGTTTTATCGCTTTATTATAATTCATATCAAAGGTATTTATGGTGTTTATGCCTAATTGTGCGAAATGTAGTGTATTTAATTTCTTTTAGCTCCAAACCAAGCCCCAACCCCCTTCAAATCTGTGTTGGAGTGTGATAAACTCACGAGAAAAGGACGAAATTGCGCTGAAATTCTTGTTTCGCTTTTTGTTTGCGCTAAGACATTACGCGATAATATATAATACGACACGCCCACTGTCTGTCAAACTTCTTACTTGGAGTAGGCCCTATTCATGAATTGTATTAGGCCAGTAATTATTATATATTTTGGTAAAAAAATTGTGGACTATTGCTGAAGTACAACCTCCAGAACTTGTTGAATGCCGTACGATGAGTGTACTGGACGTTATCAAGGGTTCTATTGTGAATGTGAAGCAAGACATCAAGGGTTCTATTGTGAATGTGAAGCAAGACATCAAGGGTTCTATTGTGAACGTGAAGCAGGATATCAAAGTTTCTATTGTAAACGTCAAGCAAGACATCAAGGGTTCTATTGTGAACGTCAGGCAAGACATTTCATCAGGGTGAGACTTTATTTATTTTTTCATGTATGCTTCGTCGGTGTTGTAATTTATGTATAAAATCATGCTTGAAATGTCCTAGAATAAATAATTACGTGCAGTTAGTATGTGTTATAAAATATTGAATACGTGGTAAACTGTGAAGTGGACGTTAATTGCTTGTGCCTGTTTATTGTTGTAGTCAAAGTCGCCGATATACTGTATCTCTTGCCTTCTCTTATCTTATTGCTTATCTTTTGACCTTAATTTTACTTATTTGCAGGTTTGTCATTATTTTATTCTTAAGTGTGATAATGTGAATGCACATTTGCCTAATTTCCTGATGTGCACTTACTTGTTTAGCCTCAACAAGTTGGCGTCAGTCTCTGAAAGGCGATTGTTGGGGGACGATGGCCTGGTGGATATCAACACTGGGGCCGACCTTCTGCTCAGGTATCTCATCTAACAGTAATTTAATTATTACATCTTTCGAACAACAAATACTTATTTATTATTTATTTATTAATTGCTCGTTTTAAAGTAAGATTTTATATTTTGAGTATTTGATGTCATTTATATTTATTGTGTTTGTCTCATGCATTAGGTATCAGAATTATTGGAGGCAGATCCACAGAAACTCCTTGGACCTTTCTCGGCGAGCTCGGGTTAGTTTGTTTAATTTTGTTTGTTGGAGCTGCTATATATGAGTTACTTGGTTAAATAAAATAAAAAATTTGAGCCTGACTTTATGTCGTATATTCTCGTTAAATCGATCACAACAACAAATTTGAAGTGAATATTTATAGAATTTATATAAAAGATCTCTCTTTTCAGTGCTCTGCCAAATGGCAGGTATTTGGTGTCTAACACCTCCACCGTTTTCAATCTTCGGCCCTTCTCTTCATATCCGTATACGATTCCTTCTCAAGCAGGTCGTTTATCATTCCGATGCGTGGCGTTCCTGGTCCTCCTGTAAAAGATTGCTCGTTGAAATCTTGTCATCAGAAGGACGAGTTTGTATGCTGTACATTTATTGACCCTTGTTATTCACTTAGTCAGAACATTATGACTTACTAAATGCTGCGTTACTTGACAACTTTCAGCTAGTAGCAGTTCGTTTGTGTGCTCAAGGCTGTGGACTGGTTGGTGACGGAAGTCTATGAGACTGTGCAGCGTCAGAATGCAGAGATGAACGAGCTGCTCGCTGAACTCTCGACCGCCTCACAGCTCACCGCCGCTGTCACCTCCGTCAAGAAACAACTAGGTTAGTCTATCAGTGATCACAGTGTGTCAAACTTTGCTTGATTCACGCTCAGTTTTTAGAAACCTGGATTGCTTCATTTGATCCAGTCTGCCCTGAGTTGAATATTGCACGCTCAGTTCGTTCATGGTATTCAGTGACAGTGCGATTATTGTTTCTTGCTGATGTTTGTCTTCGTTTCAATGTTGATGAAAGAGGTAATGAAAAGAAATAAACTTTCATAAAGGTACGCTGTCAACTTTTATTTCCCCCCTACTCGCTTCTACGAATGGCGCGATTATCTTGGACACGCGTTTGGTAGTTGTGTGTCGCTCTGCATTCATGTGTCGAATGCCAACATGAAACACTGCTCATTTTATTTGAAGCTGTGATATTTTTGTGACTAATTAAACTGTAACTTTGTGTAGCAACAGTCAATATTTGTTTCGAAGCATGTGCCAATCTGTCAGGTCCCAATGGTTCTATTGGGGTCGTGTGCCTCGTAGTTAGCCTATATTGGGGTCGTGTGCCCCGTAGTTAGCGTATATTGGGGTCGCGCGATGTGTCGTGTGCAGGAGGTGTGGAGCGAGGTTGTGCTCAGCTGGAGACGCTGCTCATGCAGCTGGAGGATGTATGTGAGGAGCAGGAGGAGAGAGTGCGCAGGGAGCAGGCACAGGCTCAGCTGCTGCTCCACCAACAGAACAGGAGCAGAGAGCTGCTGCTCATCAAAGGTTTACAGTATACGATCATATTGGAATTTTGTAATAAGATATTGATTTTGTTAATTATTTATTCGTCATTTTAAACTAAGGTTGGTATTTACTCTTGGTATTTCTAGTGGAATATAAATTTCTTCATTTTTTCAGTCTGTATGTATTTTTATTGCGTTGTACTACTTAACAAGTTGTGCAATGAACTTTTGGCATATTGGCCATGTGGAATAATTTAAAGAACAATTAGTCAGTTTTTCTTATACTTCTAAGAATATATGCGTGTGCGTTTCAATGCGTGTTGGAGACTAGCTAAGCGTTGATTGGTGCGTGTGCGTGCCCTGCAGTTGACTTAGAATACCGCTCCCTGCCGAGACCACAGACCGGTGATCACAGTCCAGCCGTGGCTCCTCGACAGAACTCTTCTGCAGCACACGGGCACATGCTGAGAGATGGAGCGAGCGGTCAGCCAGGCGGTGAGAACTTTCTGAGCCAAGGATACTGTAAAACATGAAATTCTTGATGCATGTTATTTTGGCGGTTTTGGCTCTAAGAAATTTAGCTGCACCAAATTTTTTCTCTTTTTTACAGGCTTGCGTTATGTCTTCTGCAGCTTTATTTTCGTGCATGTAATTCTCGCAAGTTTTTACAATTTGCGAAATTTGCCAAAATTACATGCACGCGATAATTTCATGTTCTACAGTACGGTACTTAATGGCATTCTCACTGCGTAGTGACCGTAAAGCTGTACCAGTAAATAACAGATAATATATTATTTTATGCATGTTTTGAACCCAATGAAATTCACGTTGTTTATTTTCAATAGATATTTTGATGCTAATTTTATGCGAGTATGTAATCAAGTTACAGTTATTTAAATTACAACAAAACTTGATGCCATCAGCATTGCTGGATTATATTCTTCCATCTCGTTTGCTTTAAATATTTTCATGTCGAATTAAAGAAAGAAACAAACTTGTGTTGCTTTTTGATAGATTTGCGAAATACTGCACCAAGCTAAAACTGCACATAGTAATACTGTTGTTTAATATCTATGTAGTTACACGTAGGCGGTCTATTGTTTGTTGACAGAAGGCAGTCGTCGACTCGCTTCAGTAGAAGTGCAATCGGCAGACCCGCCCAGTGTCGCAGCAGCAGCGGCCACTGAGGCTGCGCTGTGCGTCCATGCTGCCCCTCATGTATTTCAGTCTCTAGAAGGTTGTACGACCATCTGCGCTGCTGTAGTGACCTACCCTACTGCTGGTCAATTATCTGATGTATCGCAGTCTCTAGAAGGTTCTGCGACCATCAGTGCTGCTGTAGTGACCTGCCCTGCTGCTGGTGAGCCATTGATAGCCGCTATACAGGAGCTGGGTGATAGAGAAGTGACGCAAGCGCCGGTCCAAGAGTCAAACACTGAGGAGACATCCAACGATGATTTGACGGGAGACGAGGCTGCTTCAAGCACAGCGGCACACTCTTCGGCCACAGCGCCCTCCAGCTCACTCATTGATGATGGAGCCTTGAGGGCTGAAGCTATTGTAGAAAGTGCTGAGTCCTCCGAGCATTCAGGGGGCCAATGATGTGTGATATAAAGTGGGTCGGGTTTCAATGCCAGCTGGTCGGGGGATTCGATGAGTGAGTTAGACTTCCCGGTCTGAACGCTGTGATGGCGCAGCACCAGTAATTGTGCGCAGCGGTGGTGGCATTTGACAATGCAGAGTTTCTGATTCCATTGTGATTGTTATTTATGAATAATGGACGTACACATTTCTTATATTGTAGTCTTTCAACATATGTTCATCGCGCATTGGCGTCAGGATTAGGATTATGAAAGCAATATAGATAACGAACAATCATCACAATTATGTATCGCTAATAATGTCAATATTTATTTGTGTAAGAAAATGTTGGCGCGTTGTGAGCATGCTGCAATGCTGCATGCGTACATGAATAATTCTCTTGAAATGAATTATATATTTTGTTGTCTTGAGCACCGTTGAGTTGCTACAAAATGATATCGAAAATGATCATTCTTGCTAATGTCCTTGATAATATATATACATGTAAGTTATAATGACATTATAATACATAATTTGTTTTGTAGTCATTGCACCGAAATAGAATAGCCTAATCTGGCTAAATATTTGAATATTCAGTATGGAGTAGATAATTATGTTTGGTTTATGAATAATTTAACGTTTGAATAGCTGTATCACGCTTTCATATCTGGCTGCTGTTTTTGAGATGTGGCCTTCAATAATGAATTGATTGCATATTTATAATACTTTTGTATGCCAATTAAATTAGTGTACGAGCGATACGACCAAATTTGTGGCCCTTTGGTTCTACATGACGCTAGTAGGCCTATATAAATTATGTATATGAAGACTTGTTGTTTTGTAGTCTGCTGCACTTCTCCTGCACCCACGATTCAAGCAATTGATGTTTTTCCATCTCCGTTTGCATGACATATTTTTTATGCGTTACAAGTGCAATATACATACATACATACATACATGGTGGTATGAAATAGTTTACCGACGTTTATATGGTGTACTACTGTAATGTCAACTTTATGTAAAATTGACAATACAGTATTATTTGCTTTAGCTATTTCGATAAGTATGCCCAAACATTTGCGTATATTTGCTCTATATATTGCACCAGTATAATGCGAATGCACATTGTCTATGTTAGCATATCATATTTGTATAATATTGTTAGTGTCGTTGCATGGGCTAATTATTTAGATATGAATATAGCACTGAGTACATATAGCAGAGACTTTCAATGGATGAGAGGAGTACGGTAACGACGTGTTGGGGTTAGTATTGCTCAAGTTGGTATTGTACTTGGTGTTGTTTAAGTATTGAACGTGTCGAGGCTTAAGATAGATCTCAGCGGATTAGCGCAAACATTCATCAAATTTGCAAAATGCCTTATTGACTATTTTTTATAACTCTTGAAAATATGCAGCCGAGGATGTTCGTGAAATAATCAGAATGTGAAATAATCTCTAATGCTCAGAATTTGTTTTAGTCAAAAGTTTTAATAACAGCCTTGAAGCCTCAGACTAAATAGTAAATCGATTTGGTATATATGGTCCGAGCTTGAAGCACACGTGCTGGACAGGAATAGAGGTGTTTTAGCGTCTGGTACATGGCAGTGCACCCTTCATCATCAAACCTGCCATTATTATTGAGGTTTTGAAACCTTTGACCCAATGGCACGATGCGTCTAAACAAACACAAAGGGCGCACAGTGACTAATCGTGTCTACGACTCGTGATGGCTCCCCCTAGCGTGATGTGTTGCTCCCGGGCGCTCAGCTCCACACCGATTGGTCAGATTTAGACGACTGAACAAAGTCAACACAGCAGCTGCTGCACTGAGCAGGCTATTTCTTGAAAGCCCAGCTCCGCAGTAGGCTCAGTTATATTTTCACCCGTGGATCAGATCAGCATTGACCTGACCTATCAGAATAATTATTGTAGGCCTAGGCAGTGGATAAAATTAGCACAAATCAAAGAGGAAAAAACCCAGCAGACCTAGAGGCGCGAGGCTCTAAAACAACATCTCGATCGTGAGCCGCAAGGCCCGCAATCATTAACTAAGCTCACCACTGTTTCACAACGAAGCAACTTCGCAAAGGAAATTAGCAAGTAAGTAAAGTAAGTAAACAATAATAAATATTGACTATTCACGTAATAAAGTTTCACCGGCATTGATTGCTGCAGAAAGCAGGCTACTACATGTACGTTCATAATGCTAGACTCAAAGCACACGTAGGACTATCTGCTTCCTTGTGTTAGTTTGTTTACCGTGTACAGGTCATGCACTGTGCATCCATGATGTGAACAGATGGACTAACTGCTAACGTATACCTAATACACAATAATAGTCTTGTATTGTACAATACAAAGTTGGTATACTGGTAATTTTTTTAAAAACCTAAAGTTTGTGTCTTAAGAGTAGGCTGTGTTGGCTACCTACACCCGTGTGGTAGTAAGACTTGGTTAAGCACAGTTAAGGCCTTCATGACAATTCATGCGCCTCTTTAATGTTATGTGAAGCATTGTAACAATCGTAAGCTATTGAAACTGTTTTGAACGCAGGTTTTGATCAAGACGATAACCTACGTGTAACGAGCCTAATGAATGTATGTGATAATGAAATGTTTCAGCTAGAAGCAGCACTAGACCCCGACATAAGGCCGCGCCATGCCACCCTGGCAGGTCGCGGTGCTCTGGGCCATCACACTACAGACGATTTGCGCCGCCGCGCCTGCCTCGCAAGCCAACACACTCTCCCCCATCATCCTCTGTGAGACCTCCCAGTTTGCGCTCTCTTGTTATTAATTAAATATCAATTATATTTATATTGTTTGTAGTCTTGCAACAGAGATTATGTGGTATTGTTTGACCAAAATTTTGATGGCTTAATTTAATATAATAGCAATTTTAATATCAAATTGAATAATGCAAATTAATAGTCGAGGAAGTGGGAGGTGGCCAGGATAGTTCTCTTAGTTAAAATGTAGGCCTAGACAATTGACGTTGATATTGTCTTTATAAGATTTTGAATTTGTTAATGAAATCGTTTTTATAGTAAAGCCGCGAAAATGAATGAATTTTATTTGGTTATTTACATACATATATAAGGGCCTTTTGAATCTGAGGGCAATCAAAATATTCTGCTCGAAATATTATGCATAAACTTTTGATCACCCTGTGTGCGATCCTCATGAAAGTTCAACAGGGTCTATAGTTGTCTGTTGCCTCTCATTGGTGCTTTATGTAATGCGATTAATTCCGTGTTTCTTTTTGAGCAAAAATTTGACATTGTGATTGTGAATCCTGTGTTATTTTTGCCATGTCATTTACACTGACACTGCTTTGGCAACAACCAATCAAATCATTCTGCTTAACAATGAAAATGATAGAAATAGGCTGCCAATGTCATCCTTGACGCGGAAACGGACTCTAAACTCATTATTATTATTATTATTGCAATGAAGTCCCCAATGCATAGCATCCACGGACACTGAAACAGACGTTAAATTTTTACATCGATTAATATTATTGCTATTATTAACACGATCCACAATTATAGCTAAATTATTTAAATATTTTAAGGATTTGACTACTTTTTAAAACATGAGATGCTCCAGAGTTTGAAGTTACTGCTGTGGGCCAAGCCTGACGGAGCAGATACGTGTCCGCAGCGTACAATGATCTGAACGTGGTGTGTGCGTGCCACAGTTCCCGGTGACGGGGGCAGTCAGGTGGAGGCCGAACTCAACAAGTCGTCGGGCCACGTGTGGTGCACGCTCTCCTCGTCCTGGTACTCACTGTGGCTCGACCTCAAGACCTTCCTGCCCGGCTTCATCAAGTGCTTTGTCGACAACATGAAGTACACACCAACTCAGCCATTATTTCTTGCTTGGCTTAGAATTATTTACTGATGTTAATTGCGTGTCATTACAAATGCAACTTTGGCAGAATAATTGATGCGGACATTATGATGGCACAGGTAGTAAGCCTGTGTCTGGGCATGCCCACTAATGCAATTTGGCCAATCATAGAACGTTTTAACGTTTTAACAAATATTACAATTTGAAACAATGTTTCAATTATATTTCAGGAACAATTTGGAGTGTTGGGAAGCAATCTTTGATTGGCAGTCGCTAAAGCAGTGTTAGGGTCAATTGTTGAATAGGATCAGGATGCGTATAGCGAATTATAGATAAGATCAATTATTTTGTGAAGTTTGGGTTGTGAAGAAGCCTGACAACTGCTGACAATAGCCCGCTATAATGTGAAGTTAGGACACTGCGCTATCTTGATCATGATTGTTTTACTGCTGCTGTATTCCTATCAACTTCCTTCCCACAGTAGGCTATTGATGTCATGGTGGGAGAACATCCTGGTCTGAAGAAATAATGCACCGAAATCACAGATCTCCTTTATCCTTCGGGTTGTTAGTAACTACGAACTTAATTATTTTAGTGTTTTTGTATTCGAATTTTCCAAACAAAGATAGATTATTATTAGTAGGCCTTCTTGACAATAGCATAGATGTGTTCATGGTGTAGGCTTCAGTATGACCCTGTTACACGCACAACAAGAAACCAGCCGGGAGTAAACACGCGAATACCGGGGTTTGGGAACACCAGCACTGTGGAGTACATGGACCCCAGTGAAAATAGCCTCAGTGAGTGAGTTTAGCTAATAGCCTCTTTGTCTCAATAAGCCTGTGTACAAGTTTAACCATTGTCATCAGCAACTTAATCTCAAGTTGTTTATTACGGAGCTAATGAAATGCGATCAATAAAAAATAGCTTACCGCATTTTTATTCGAGAATTTTATTTGAAATTTTTTCTTTTAGTATGAATGCACCTAGACAACAGACATCAAATATGCCACATGCACCCTAGAGGACTGTTTGAGGATATGTGTCGCTCTGTGGACTGTGCTAAACTGCTGAGATCAATCCTGATTTACATCAGTCTGTTATAGCAATAAGCTAACTTTATTGATGTTCTGATGTTATGTGAAACTCGTGGTGTGGACTGGTGACCTTCCAGAATCTGCTTGAGTTTCTGACCTTTGTTACTGAGGCTCGACTGCTATTGCTAGCAAAGGTGGCTTTCAATGAGGACAGGTCAATGAGATGGGTGAATGGAAAATTTGAGTTTCTCAGAATTAACATTGAGTTCATGAATTTAAATTTGTTTATCATGTAACGTTGAACACTGCATTGCTGCTAATTGTCACTGATTAAACTGAGTTCTGCTCCAGAATATTGAGAAGAATTTCAAGTGGCATTTGTGATGAAATTTGAATTATAATTGATATGATCTTCTATCAATTATGCTTCAGAGCAGATAGTTTAGCAAAAAAGTCATGCATATTTCGTTCATGTTCAGCTGCAAATAGATTTTAAACCAAATTCTTTGTTTGTTGAAATGTTGTCTTATGAAATCTTTCATCAGTGTGATATGATGACTGTCGTGAGTATTTGATTTCTGTAGATAATTGAATCAACAATTGTTTGTTTATTTGACAGCTGTTTATTATTTCTATCTCGTGGAGTACCTGGTCAAAAGCGTGGGCTACGAGCGAGGGGTCAGCATAAGAGGCGCCCCCTATGACTTCAGAAAGGCACCGAGTATGTGCCTACCGCTGCCATCACGTTTATATTTAGCATCATTTTTACTCAGTGCATTTCTAACGTAAAATTTAGTTGAATATCGTTTCATTCATAGGCAGTAATTGAAATAATAATTATTAGGTTTAGATTTTTGAATTCATTAGAAATCTCAAATTTATTTCAGTGTCATCTCATCATTATGCCTTTTCTCGAGCGTGTCTTCTTGTGGACCATTCAACATTTTAATAGATTTATGTCACATTTCTGTTTCTTTTTAGCTGGCATTGTTTATCTTATATGTTACTGAACTTATTGTATATGCTGAGAATAAGTTTTTGTTGTCTGATTCGAAAGAACTGATCTGATGGTGTGTTTGGACTGAACGTTTGCTCACAGACGAGATGGGTGACTACATCAAGAGCGTCGTACAGTTGGTCGAAGACACGTATGCGCTCAACGGCAAGAGGAGAGTGGTGCTGTTGGGGCACAGTCTGGGCACACTGTACGTGCTCTACACCCTCAATCAGCAGACGCAGGAGTGGAAGGACAAGTATGTCCGCTGCTTTATCTCCGTCGGGGGCCCGTACGGGGGCGCCGTCAAGACCATCAAGATGTTTGCGTCAGGTTTGCATACCTGCGTGCAGTGTTCGGGTGTGCATAATTACATGCAGCTGATATTGTAACAATTGAAAATGAGTTCATGTTTTCTAAATTCAAACATTGCTTTTTTGTCTCAGTATTATGAATAGGCCTTCTGGAATGAAAGTAAAACTTGGATATTGTAGACTGAATATTATTCTTCTTCTTCAGTGTTCTGCTGGTCTTTGGTATTCAAACCTCCCACCCTAGACCATCCTCGGTCCTTCTATTGATCTATAATATTATAATTATTTCTTTGATTTTCTAAAACGTATATTTCTGTATGTAGCCATTCATGAACAAGATGATAGTTGTTGGTCAATAATTCAGGCTGTGGCTGATTAGCTAGGCGTTAAATCTTAATATAAAAACACCCTGAGCTAATAATGTGCATCGGTCTCGCGCGCCGACAGGGTACAACCTGAACGTGGTTGGTTTGGACCAAGCGTCAATGCGGGAGCAGCAGCGCACCATGCCCAGCTCCTCCTTCCTACTCCCTTACGACACATTTTGGAAGCCGAGCGAAGTGCTTATCTCGGCGCCGACCGGCAACTACACCGTGGCCAACTACGCGCAGTTCTTTGACGACATTCATTGGCCCGAGGGAATGCACATGCGCAAGGACACGGAGCATCTGATCAAGGTGAGAGACTTGTGTTACAGCTGTCATCGCACGTGGCGAACTGTGTGTTGCACAGTGTTTGGCAATAGTGTATACGCCGGCGTGACAGCGGAGTGAGGTTGAATATGAGTAGAGTGAGGTGACTGCTGTTCCAGCATGACCAGCAATAGCAAAGAATCAAGCTGATGGAATTGCACAAAATATATTAATCCGTAGATATGTGTTTTCAATCATTCTGTGGCGACATTTGTCAATAGCCTGTAACAGCAGGTGATTTAGCATATAATGAGGGTAAGGGACGGCTGGATTTAAAGAACACCCCTAACCCCCTTAGCGAAAGTCTTGAAGCATAGCACGTCTTGGATTACTGCTTGCTTCAACTGCATTGTATTTACTTATTCAAACACGTCTCACATACCAAAACTTGCTGCCGTGTGCGCCAGGCTCTGACACCCCCTGGTGTGGAGGTGCACTGTCTGTACGGCATTAACATCCCCACGCCGGAGTCGTACTCCTACACGGCGGTGAAGTACGGGAGCTCGGCGTGGAACGACTGGCAGCCTCACGAGGTGCGCTACGGACCAGGGGACGGGACTGTGAACCTGCGCAGCCTGCTGGGCTGTGCACGCTGGGGCAAGCAGCAGCACGCGCCCGTGCACCTCACGGCCTTCAGCGACATGGACCATCTCAAGATGCTGCGCAACGCAGACTTCATCCAGTACATCGCTAAAGTACTGCAAGCAGCTTAGTCAGATCGATCTTGTGGTTAACTTTGTAGTGTTCTCTTTATTGGGCTTAAATGTTGTGTCATTAATGCTCCAGGGTCAATGTGTGAAATAAGGTTTTGCCGTATAGTGCTGTATGTCTCATTTATTCACAGAATGTTGATGTGCCAAATTTTAAAACTGCTAATTTTCTGTCATACATCGAAAATGGTATACGAGTTACGCTTATATTTGCTGACTATTTGCATTTAGTGCGCCGTTTCAAAATAAAGACTTCATTGGGATGAGTGTTGTTGGAAAGTTGCTCAAAAGTTTATAGTGTTGTACAAAGTCTGCGCAGGTCTATGTCTTGTTATCAGAAAATGGCAAGTGTCAGCAGTTTTGAAGGAAGTTGTCTTGTGGTCTTCATATAAATTTGTTATTCGCAAGAATTTATTTTTTAAATATTAGCATTTTGCATATATAATTACGTGTCATGAATGCAGTATTTTTGATACATTTTCCATTTAAACTAAAATGTGTCTGTTGTTTTCATAACGAACTGATGCTCTTTTATTTTACTGTCTTCTTTCTATTAATTCATGTACGTTATGTTAAATTGTTTTGAGTTAGATGAGCTAAAATTAAGTAGGGCTACAAACTATGCTGCCTTAAATTTATTTCTTGATGTAAAATTGTAAACTTACGCAATTTAAGTGAATAGGCTAATTATGACTGTCAGTTAATAATACCAAATATTTTTAGCCCAAAACTTAACATCCTTGTACTTCCATGGTGCTTGATTTTATGTTCATTCTTGTATAAACTCAAAAATGTCTAAAGGCCGGTTGCTAGACTTCGATTTGAAGTGCGATTTTATTTTGTAGTCCGAATTGACCAATCAGATTATTCGATACAAT
>JAQIWG010002590.1:0-19955 GCA_034695025.1 Chamaedrilus cognettii | reverse complement strand
GGGGGGGGGAGAGTAGATGCCACGTTCGATATGAAATGATATCGTCAGGGATAACTTTAGTAGGAGTAGTACTCCAAAAGCGACGTATTTTTGAAACTCTACTCGGATTTAGAAATGGGTAGGAGTAGCACGACTCGTAAAAATGGACGATGGTGGAGTAGGCCTACTCTAGGCCTACTCCTCTTTTGAAAGGCACAGGAGTGCACTACTAGCGCAGCAGGCGTAACGTTACTCCTATTTTGTAAGGGCTAAAGTAAACTCTGGTTTTAATGTACACATTTTGTGCAACGACAGAGACAGGCCTGCATGCAGCTATTGCGCATGCAGGTTCATTGTCACCCCAACCACAGCCGATTTGAATCGATCTTCGGACGGGATTTGAATCGATTTCTGTAATTACGGGCCTAGCTTATCGGTTTTCTGCTGAGGCATATTGACCAACTTGTCGCCTTTTTTCGTAATCAACATCATGTTGGACTATAAGTTACATGTAGTTATGAATCTACAAAAAACAATGAGCGTACCGATACTGTAAGCTACTACACTGTATAGGATACATGACACAATGAGCCAACATAGAGGATGCTATAATATAAGCCTATATATTAAGGGCTGGTTTTTCCAACACAGATTAAATGGTGATTTAGGATCTAACCCACCATTTTGCAGAGGCTAAATCCTGAACCAGCATTTAATCCGTGTTGGACAAACCAGCCTTTAGTCTTAGTTAACACATGGGCGTTAGACTGTGGCCTAGATCAAAAATCAACACACGATTTAGGTAGCTAACACATGATGTAAGTCAATCGCTGCTGCAGCAACAGTAATAAAGCTGACAGCGGATTATACTAACAGCAGAGCTAAATTGTTTAGCCTAATTTAAATTTCAGTATAGACTATGAAAAAAAGCGTTTTTATGCGCTTGTCTTTAAATTAAAGAAATTGTATATGAAGTAGCCTGTATATATTTAATGCAGCCGATCTTCTGAAGAGACACTGGCAAGAAGACCTGGACCTACATGTACATGTATACACATGCTAAATGTGTTTAACAACGACAAGCTTAGGCTACTCCGGTAGACCGCAATCTGCATTCATGAACTCTTTTTGGTGAAATTAAATTGATATTAAGCAAGCTACATGTAGATCTCGTATAGGGGCCTACTGTGTCGTCGTGAAAGAAATGAAAGACATTCCTAAATACTTGGCGCTTCGAACAGTCGTGGGATTGCTTCTACTAACTGGTAAGTGTTTGAAGGTTGTTAGAGCTTGAAGCATAGAGAATCATGCGTAACAATTAAGATGAAAACAGTACAGTCAGAGTAACATGTCAGACGTGCAAAGTGTAATAAGTTGGGTTGTTTTAGGCCAATAGCGGTCTCATACTGTTCTGTTAGAATTTCATCATCGTTTCCGTTATTTTCCATCCATTTTGAGAGTGCAAGTTGAACGTTTGAGGCCGCGGACACGTTCGCTTTCGATGATTGATCTCACTTTTGTAACTTCGCATTATCAGATTTATAGTTCCACATTTCGACACGTATTATCGCTTATCAAGACTACGTAACTCTAAGTTCTGCGTTCCTAAAAGTTCGGCTTTTAGGTTATTTAGGTTATGGACATTGTTATGTGATGGATCTATTTCATTGCAGTTAGGCTCAAACACTTTGCCGACTTTGCCAACTAAGCCAACTTTATGAGAAAGTTCAATAAAATGAAGAGCATTCGGCCTAATCATTCTATGTTTTTTCACGCACAACCCAGCGAGTCTGTGCAGTTTCTTCCCAGCAACTATACGTGTACGTTTCAGAGCTGCGCCTGGCTGTCAAAGCTGAACTCTACTTCGACTACAACTCCTATCTACGCTACGGTCCGGGTCGCTTTGTGCTTACGGGAGCGGAGACACGCCTCGTCTTTCGCTTCCGCTACTGCAGCAGCGCGGGCGGACTGCTTATGTACCAGGATGGACTGAACGGGTATTTCTCTCTGGGAGTCAACTCAAGAAATATCTACCTCGAATGGAAGACCTCCAACAATCTCATAGAGGTGGGGTGTTTGACATAGGTTGCTTTAATATGGACTTCACTGTTTCGCCTGCCGCAGCTATACTTACATAACAGGCAGCATTTAGTTTAGAAAAAGAGTTGACTGGCCGATTGTATTAATTTTATTTATGTTGCGTTAGATCTTGTCAGATCACTCTGACTACACATTCAGGGGGTGTGTAATATGGGTTGTACAACTATGTAAAAGTTTGAAGTTTCTTTTATGCAATTTGAGAAATCTACTACATCGATCGCACTGGGCCGCTCGGCGGTGAATTGCTAAAAAATACACAAATTGAACAATACAATACAATACAAAAATCTAAGCGTTTGAGCCTACCATAGGTTTGAGAGTAAAATCAGCCATAAGAGGCCTATGGACTTCTCGATAAAATATCGATTAATAGACAAATTCAATGCAGATTATCCATGCATTGCCGACTGGCAGTGTAGAAAGTCTGAATGCTCAAAATTGTTAATCATCAATGGAGGATCCTTTGAGACAGGTGTAGCGGCTATAGGGGGGCCACGATGCAGCAGCGCATTAGCCTATAGCGTGTCAATAAATGACCTCTGTACGAACTGAATAATAATCAATGCAATCGACTGCTAGGATACACCTAGTAGCCTCTGTACCCTGTGCACATAGCCTGTAGCCTGTAACCTGTAGGCTGTATTGGCGTGTACGGCACTCGCGCCTATTAGTGCAAACAAATTGGTCGCTGCACGAAGTAAAACAATGAAATAACGCTGCCCTAACCCTCACCTAGCCCTAAACTAACCCTAAACTAACCCTGAGCTAACTCTAAACTAACCCTAAACCATCCCGGAGCTAACTAACTCTAAACTAAAATAACCATCTATAAATAGACTTCCGCTGTAGTAGGCCTTTTATATGATTAACTATGGCGTGCAGCGACCAATTTGTTTGAGCTTTTGGACGCCACGGTGTACGGCTGTTGTCGGTGTGAGATGTAGCCTACCTCACAAAATGTAATGTGATGAATTGTTGGCACAGCAGCAGTAAATGCTTTAAATCTAGCGTAAATTGCCAGACGATGCTTTTGAAAACAATCATAGTACTTTTAAAGAACTTGTATTTGAAACGCTTGTATTTTGAACACGAGTATTTTAAATACAAAGGCATGCCACTCGATGCTGTTAGATACTTGTATAGCCTACATGTATATGAAACACAAGCGCCTGGGGACAAATACAACAGAACCGGTAATCTCGCGTTTAAAAAGCAAGTTAATTCCTGCCGCGCTTGTGAGTTAGCGCACTATGCCTTTAAAATACTTGTGTTCGACATGCAAACACGTAAAACACAAGTATTTAAAAGCAATGTTCTTGTTTTTCAAAAGCATCGTCTGTAGCGCTGGTCAGTTTCCCGTGACTTCTAATTGCTGTTTTTGCCGATTCCTTGAAGCTCTACATCGGGAACGGTAATCTGGTTCCCAACCAGTACTACACGGTTCAGATCACCGGACTGCAGTCACGGCAGCAGACAGCGGCGTTAATCGACGACATCCCCGTCCAAGTCAACTATCTGGTCACTGTGGAACAGGGGGGGCTGAACTTGGCGACTCTAGGGGGAGAACTTTTCATTGGGGGCTACAGCGATGTGTCCCTTCTGCGGGTACTCTATGTATTCTTTCCTCAACACTATTAGCATGATAGTTATTTATGATTGGACTGTCGAAGTTACCCCGGCAAGTCGGAGAACAAAGAATAGACTTGGAGCCCAGAGCTCCCCGGGCGAGCCGTAAGGGGCGACTAAAGAAGGGGGAGCGTTTCTTTGACGGTATTCAGAACCAGACTGTAATAGTCTTCGTTACTACATACGGTCCTTAAAATTTAGCCGCAACCCCGACTGTTGAAGTAGCTCCGCTCATTAATTTATTAGATTTCATTGATACACTGCTAATTATTGACATCACGTTGCCATCTATATGATTGATCTAGACCCTATGGGCTGGTTTTTCCACCACGGATTTAATGGTGGTTCAGGATTTAACCCACCATTTTGCATAGGCTAAATCCTGAACCACCATTTAATTCGTGTTGGAAAAACCAGCCCTATGTGTAGCATGATATCCATTTATCTAAGATTGATTTTGTGTGCTGTTATGCGCACGTACGTGTGCAGTGTTCTTAGGATATCTTGGAGTGAACTGAAGAGATTCGGTATTCAACTCGCTTGCTTTAGTTTTAGTTGACTTGAAATGGCAGATGGCACTGTTAGCTGCTGTATGATGCTCAAATTCACATAATGATGTACGGTAGCACTTAAAGTAGCTTACGCAGTCAGTATTTATAGTATGCAGTAGCTTACTAGATCTGCTGCTGTTGTTATAAAGCGGATTGATCATTATGATTAATGATATTTAGCTTGGAGAATCATTTTAGTTTAGTTCAATATTAGATGAGGGATCTACCATTTTAGTTTTAGTTCAGTTTTCGTTCGGGCAGTCATACTAGTTATCATTGCTATTAACGAAAATGTAACTGAAATTTGCGACAGGTGAACACAGAGCGGCTGACAGCCTTTCTCATTATTTGCTTGGACTTCATCGAAACGTCACGTGGGCGTTTTGACTTTCTATTGGCTGACCAAACTACTGCCATTAACCAGTGCGTTAACCTAGCCTGTCGCTAAATCATTGCTCTAGCTACACAGAGTATGACGAGGTTTTATTCTTTTAATCTTTTTTGGGGTTATTGTTTAAATTAGGTTGTGTTTGGAATGTAATCTATGTGATAACGAAGACTATTATGGTTCGGTTTTTTGCTTTGATGAAAATTTAGCTAAGAATCGCCTTCCAGTTTTGAACATGCATTTATTGTTTCCTTTACTGCATTGAACTACATTATGGTTATAGGCTAACTGCTTTGATTTTGCAGAGAATATCATAACTGGCTATAGCTGATTGTACGCATTTCATAATTATTTGTATGGCTTATAGACAATAAACTTAATTGTGGCTGTTTTCAGGTTCAACGTTCACGTGACGCAGTATAAATGTTTTTTGCAGTTTCATCTAGTGCTAGAAGATCTAATGCTAGAAGATCTAATGCTAGAAGATCTAATGCTAGAAGATCTAATGCTAGAAGATCTAATGCCAGAAGATCTACGTACCACTTTTCTTTTGTATTAGGGTATAAATATTTCATTTATAATAGTAAAACATGCTTTTAAGCTAGGAGCTTTACACTAATGAAGGTCTATTAGTATAAGCTATAGGCCTAATTATAGAATAAGTTTGTTTATAACGGCTGTGCAGATGTCCGCAGGATTTTTGTGCGGCGCCCACTGTGGTGACGCTATCCACGACGCAGGCCTCTCTGGCTCTGAATATAACGCTGGCGCCAAGAACAAAAACAAGAATAAGCTTTCGCTTCCGAACAAGGCATGTAGGCCGCATTTCTTTTATGTTACTTTACTTTGAGTTTGTCTGCGAATAGAAGATACTACCTTTTATATTTTATCATTATTGCATGCTTCGGCTTTCATGTGTTCAATTTAACTAATTCTGAAGTAGTTTTACGGATGACATATGACATTTGACATGATATTTTTTCAAAACAGTAGGCCTAGGTCTTCTGTATATAGGCTTTACTCGTTTTGTTGAAGTTGGTTTAGTTTAGTTTCTGGGGTCGTTGAACTCATAGGTTTCGTAGTCGTTGAATCAAAGCAATTAAAAGCCTAAACAAATCTCGATCTAAACGTATAGTTATCCTGATAAAATTTTTGACAATCTGTCTTTTGAATTTTTGAATTTGATTTGGACGAAGTATTGTTTTTAGATCATTGATTCAAACGATCTAAAGTGGTCTAGTGGTATCTTCACTGGAATGTTGTGCTAGAGGTCCGGGGTTCAATCTCTATAGCTATAGGCCTACTGAGAATTCAATTTCTTGGCTCGTAAAAGTCTTCAAATCAGCGGTTTAAGTTGGCCTATCATTTGCAAATAGGCCTAAAAAATGGTCAAACATTTTTGTGTTTTAAATCAAGCGCATTTCGATTTTCGTCGACAATAATTAAGCCAAAATATGAAAACACTATATCATTCTGGTGTTCAGAGCGCCACGAGGCATGTTGTTCTATTTGGGTGGTCCGGCCTACCTCACTATGTATCTACTCAACACTGGACAGCTGGCTCTCGGGCTCAACACAAGGGTATAGAATGTGATCATCAGGACGCTAAGGGCTGGTGTCTCCAACACGGATTTAATGGTGGTTCAGGATTTAGCCTATGTAAAATGGTGGGTTGAATCCTTAACCACCATTAAATCCGTCTTGGAGAAACCAGCCGTAATGGAGTTTCACATTTTATATTTGTGGGCATTATATACTGCATTATGTAGGGAGGGCTGTTAGCCGTGCTAGGGAGGTGGAGCCAGAGTTTGTTTAATACCTCATTCGTTTTGCTGCATTATAGTGAAGATAATTAATGAACAAGGCTGCAAAATAGCGCCATGCCAGACAGACTCGTCGAGGCTCGCTGCGTGTCGAGGAAGAGGCTGGAGTGGATGCATTGCTAAGCAAAATCGCAAAGTCGCATTCGCAAAGTCACAAAGTGCATTTTAACTAAAATATTCGACTAGGGGTTCATGCCTAGTCTCTTAGGCCTGTCGTTAGTTGGCCCTAGATTTTGCGAGTGACGGGCGAGCATGAAAAATGCATGAAAAACAGAAACGATGATGCGACATTAATTTTTTGCGTCTTGGGTGACCTTATTGTCTAGGATAATTAACCCAAATCGAGCCATGGCTAAACATTCGACGAATGTAATGCGTCCGCAATCTTTTCTTTTCCGTTGCTGGCAACATACAGGGTTCGGGCGCAGGTGAGTTCAACGCCACAACGCTGTCGTCATTCAACGACGGACAGTGGCACTACGTGCACGTCACCAGAGATGGCAATATCGCCTTTCTTACCAATGACCTCGGCCAGAACCTTACCACAGTCCAGTTTGGCGAGTTAAAATTTCATAACAGAAGCATTTACTATTATATCGTAAAAATTTTAAATTAAATTTCTTAAAATAATTAATTGGTTATAACTAAAGAACGCCGCGCGTAACCTTACTGCAAAACATGAAATTTTCGCGTGCTTGTAATTTTAGCGAATCTCGCGAATTGGCAAAACGCGCAAAAATTACATGCGGCAAAATAAAACTGCGGAGGCTTTATATAATTGGCAGTTCTCAAAAATGCAAAAATTAAGTGCAGCTAAATTTCGGAGTGGCAAACCCACAAAAATAACATGCAGTGAAAATTTCATGTTTTACGGTATGTCTATTTATTACTGCGTCGTACCAAAACAGTCTCTGTTGTCTGTCAGTTTGGCTTTTAAGTGCAAGTTTTTCACTTGTCATCATTTAGTTTAGTTTGGGCTAGTAGTTAATTTGAATTAGTTTCATCTGGGCTGACTTGAGATTGTAGCCAAGGAGGCTTTTCGTTCCAGTTAACATGAGATGTTGTGATGTTTGTTACACATAATGATATGATGACTAACCCTGCCAATACCTATTATGTTACTATTCAAAACATAAATATCTAAAGCTTAGATCGCACATATACTGTTGGACTTCTGGCCGTTAGAAAGAAGGACTTTTTTAAGCAAAAACGGAAGTTGACTTGAATTATGGGTAATAGTTGTTAACAGTGATTGGATCTGAAAGGGTCATGACCCTATCAATCAATTGTTGACGATTGGTATTCGGTTTGGCCCGCAGGCCAAGCACCGCCCTCTTCATCTCCATACTTCCTCATTGGACATCTGGTAGTAAGGGGCCTTGGTTGACAATGATGGATAACATTCTGGAAACATTTAGTTAGGCCAACTATTCGGAATGATATGTGGAACGCTGTGCGTGTGTAGGATCGGCCAACTCCGCGCAGTCGCTGAACGCCGCTGAGCTGGTGCTGGGTGGGGTGGCGGACCGGGGAGTGGCGGCCTCCCTGCCCCCGGACGCCCAGGTGTCACTGACGGGGTGCCTGGAGGCCCCAAGGTTTATTGTGTACAGCATAACGACCGAGCCAGCGCCGCTGATCAACCTCGATACTCAAATTAGGGCTGAGAGGTGAGATTTAGATGGAAGAAGGAAAAAATTGCAGTTAGAGATGCTGCAGTTAGCAGTGGTAAATTATTATAGGGTAGTGGGGTTGAGAAGCATTGCCTGAAGATACTGGCCACAATAAGGGAACATGTAGCCACGCACTCAGCGTCAGTGACTGGTTTATATGATTAACACAGGGAAGGTGTTCCTCCCTTTGATTACCCCCATTGTTTCATCATCTGTTACCTATATCCTGATTCACCGTTGTACGTGCATTCTATTTTCAGTGTATTGTTTTTCTCGTATTCCGTTTTCTTGTACATTGTTTTTGCAGACATAAAAATTATATTTAGCCTACATTCTTAACATATTCTTAACCCCTAGTTGGATATTTTAGTTAAAATGCACTTTGTGACTTTGCGGCTTTGCGACCTTGCGGCTTTGCGGCTTTGCAACTTTGCGACTTTGCTTAGCAAATCATCCACTCAAGCCTCCTCCTCCTGGCGCTATTTTGAAACCTTTTTCAACATTTTTCTTCACTATAGTGCAGCAAAACCAAGGAGGTTTTAACATACTGTGCATATTTTGCACATATTTCCTTTTGTTTGTGCATGTTTTTTTATGCACCTTGTGCACACTGTAAAACATGAAATTTTTGCTGCGTTTTATTGTGGCGGTTTTGCTGTTAGAAATTTACTGATCATGCTGATCATGTTTTAGAGTATTCTGTTCATGTCTTAGAGTATTATGTTCATATTTTAGAGTATTCTGTTCATGTTTTAGAGTATTCTGTTCATGCCTTTGAGTATTCTGTTCATGTAATTGATTCGTTTTTTACCTATGAAGCAAAAGATCAATATTTTGAAACTTTATTCGCTATGAAACCTGTTCATTCAGGAGCATGGTTCACGGAGGCTGTTTCCCTGCCCAGACCTGCGATCCAGCCTGTCCCGCTCCTGCCCAGACGTGTGACATGCAATGCGCATGCGCGCCGGGCTTCTACACCCTATCTCTGCGCCCGACACTAGTTTGTCAGAACATTGACGACTGCGCCCACGCGCCCTGTCTCAACGGCGCGAACTGTGTGGATCTGATACAGGACTATCGCTGCGTCTGCACCCCGCAGTTCAACAAAGGTTTCAGAGTTGATACCACGCTTGCTGCATGAGCAGAGCTTGTAACAGTGACACTTTTTTGAAGCATCGAAGATTCAGGGAGCCGGGTTTTTATCAAAAATTTTTCAACTGGACTTCAAAATTGCAAAGCTGCTGTTGACCTGATTCTCTTGTTGCTTGTCGAAGCATTCATGACATATATCGTGCATTTCAATGGGAAGTGAACGCTTAAAAAGCACTTTTAAGACACTTTGAGTTGCAGTCTGCAAGCATTTTTCTGATGTTTGTTTCATCAGGAAAGAACTGCGCCGTTGCGAATCATTGTTATGTGAACCCGTGCGTCAATGGCGGCACCTGCTTGGATCTGGAGGCAAGCTTCTCATGCATGTGCGCTGCGGGCTGGACTGGCACAACTTGCAGCAGCAACATCGGTCTGTCACAACATGGCTACTTGCTTGCCAATGCATAATCCTCTTGAATTACAGTGGATCATGTCATGCAAACCTCGAAGGAAAAATGAACTGTAAATTGAATTGTAAAATAAATGTAAATTGTGATCAGCACATCGTAAACATGACGTCATGAAAGATGCAGTAATTGCATCTTTCGTGGCAATTTTTTGGCGAAGCGTTGTGGCCGAGTTGTCTAAATCGTGGACCTTGGATTGTTAGTGTGGCAGTGAGTCGGTTTGAACCCGGCCACGCAAAAGATTTCGAGTCACTTTGTGCACCCTTGGCAAAGGTGCTTAATTCGTCAACCCTGCAAATAATCATCCATTAGGGTGGAGTGCAGTAGAGAAGTTGAAGTTGAAGTTGAAGTAATTAGGGGACTACTCCTAAATTTCAATCATCATCATCGCCATTTACGTTTTCCATCCAGCTTTCCGTGCTAGCACACGATAAGACTCCACGATAAGACTCCCCCATAACTCCCGATTCTTTGCCATATCTCTATTCATGCTTTTTTCATGTGATTCACCACAACCTGCTTTCATGTCTTCTTCTCCTTCCTTTTCCAAACTTTTCCCTCCACATTTATATATCTACATGCTGATATCCAAACTTCTTTATTCACATGTTTGATGTGTCGGAATCACCCTTTCTTGCAAATCCGCTATGCATATGACACCTAGCATTTTCTCAACTGATCATTGTCATTCTAACGCTTTTTGAAATGCTTTCTGATTTTGTGTTTACAATTCCTACGGACTGCTACAGCTGCTGTACCGCTTGTTGTTTTTATATTTTCGCTGCGCCCTCAGACGAGTGCGTTAGCCTGCCGTGCCAGCAGGGTGGGACGTGCTTGGACCTCATAGGCAGCTTCCTCTGCCGCTGTCCGCTCGGGTTCACTGGCCAGCTGTGTGAGCTTGACTACAACGAGTGCGTGTCCCAGCCGTGTCACAACGGCGCCACCTGCATTGACGGGCTTAACCTCTACGTGTGTCGGTGCGCGCCAGGATGGGCGGGTGAGAGGATTCTCATCATATATGTATATGTTGTCATATATCGTATACACATGTATGTGCTAATGGGTATGCATCTATCATAAACACGTGCATCGACGGGCTTAACCTCTGCGCGTGTCGATGCGCGCTGGGCTGGGTGGGTGAGCGAAACACTTCTCGCATACGTATGTGTTTTCATATACAGTATTGTATACACATGCATGTACATCCATCATATACATCCAGGATGGGCGGGTGAGAGCATTCTTATCCTATACGTATGTGTTGTAATATATTGTATACACATCCATGCTATAATGTGTATTTATTTAATGCTCAACACGAAGTGTTGTGGCCGAGTGGTCTAAGTTGCGGACTTCTTATTATGGGCTCGACAGCGCGTCGGTTCGAATCCCGGCAAGGATTTTGAGCCACTTTATGAGCCTTTGCAAGGGTGTTTTAAATTCGCCAGCCCTGCAAATAATCATCCAGTTGGGTGGAGTGCAGTAGAGAATTTGAGGTTGAATGTTAAGTTATACATAGGCCCAATTTGTTTTTTGGATTTGTTTATTCAGTGGGCCAGCACCATCATAGCCCTAGTCGATTTTGACGCGTAATGCTACGCTGGCTTCTTTCAAATCAGGTGTAGTCTATAATTTGCAAAAAATTTCGCCTGCTACTTCTGATAAACTTAATCCTGACTATGTCAACCTATGTTGCAGGAGTCATATGTGACGTCAACGTCAACGAATGCCAGTCTCTGCCGTGTATGAATGGCGGCACGTGCGTCGATGGCGTGAATGCTTTCGCGTGCCTCTGTGGTCCTGGTTATGCCGGCTCACGATGTGACATCAACATAGACGAGTGTGCCCTTGGATACTGTATAAACAGTGCTGGCTGCATTGACGGGGTGAGCCTAGAAGTTACCATCTTTTTCTTACCGCTCACATTAGCAGAAATAAAAATTTCATTTAAATGAATATTTTTCATGTTCAATTCTCAATCATGCGTCGTTGGAAAGCGCATGACGTTCAGTTTGATATGAATTCTTGTTGTGATTTTGATTCAGATCAATAGCTACACCTGTTCCTGCCTGGCAGGCTGGACGGGTAGAAACTGCAGCGCGGACATACCCGAATGTGCCTCCAACCCCTGTCAAAATGGAGGGCTCTGGTGAGCTTCCGTTAAGCTTTTTTTCTGGCATTCAGACGCCAGTGCCCAGGCGTTTTGTCGTCTCGAGACGCCAGGATCTTTATTTTCTTGCGCCACAGCCGTGGGCATGCTAACATGCCGTACATGTAAGGCAGTTGCAGCGTCGCCAAAACTCTTGAAATCTGGCGTCTCTATAGAGGCGCCAGTGGTGTGATTTGTTGGCCCCCTCAGACGCCGGTGTTAAAAATTTTTGGCGTCTGTGTCATGTTTCTGGCGCTATGGACGCCGCGATGCCAGTCGGAAACTCTTGGCTTCACTGACTTGATACTTTATAGATCAAAACATTAGGCCTAGTAATGATTATAGTGAGTTTTTTGTTCTTTTTAACGTTTCAAGACGTCACTGAAGACCATGGGAAATCATGCTGGGCTATTGGTCGTTGGTGGAAAACTGAGACTAATCGAATAGAAGAACATGAAAAAAAGAACTTGGAACAAGATCATGTTGGCGAATATGGTATATTATGATATGTGAATGATAAGGTATAGATATTATGATCAGTATATGTATTTTGTTTGCATTTAGTGCTGCGCTTTCTGAAATTTGCATGCTTAATGTTAAATGCAATAGGGGTCGTTCACATATGATGTAAGTGTTCAGGGGTTGGTGAGGTTGGGGATAAGCATTTCTGAATTATAACTTGCTGTTTTGTGATTTTTCACAATAAATTTGCTCTTTTTTTGTTACAGCATTGATTCAACGAACGCATATCGCTGCCAATGCCTTCCCGGGTAATATACTACTTTCTCACAGCAATCGACTCTTTGGATTTATTCATTGTATATATCTGGATAATCATGACATTAGTTTACTTTGGTTAAATTTGCAGAGTAGACTTCGTAGTTTAAATTGTAGTCATTTGCATACGCAATGCTGTCAGCAATTTTTTAAATCAATATAACCGGTAATTTGTATGCACTATGACTTTGTATTCAGCATAATCAGGTATTTGTGAGCAATATCACCTGTAATTTGTGGACGATAATGATGATATAGTAAGTTATTTTTGGACAATTTGAGCGCTTATTTGTAATGCTATATAAACAGTCATTTATGGACAACATAATCTGTCATTTTTGAGCTGCATGATCAGTAATTCGCAGTTTGGTAATTCTACAATTTAGTAATACTAATTGACACGTTTCAGATACACGGGAACCAACTGCGTCCAGAACGTAGACGAGTGTCAGTCGAGCCCCTGTAAGAACTCCGGTACCTGCGTGGACCTGGTCAACGGGTACCGGTGTCGGTGTACCCCCGCGTGGGCCGGACTCCTTTGCGACATTGACTTTGACGAGTGTCTCTCCAATCCATGTCGCAATGGCGGTGCTTGTCAGAACTCTATCGGGTCCTTCTTCTGTCAGTGCCTGTCTGGATTTACAGGTACGAGATGTTGTTTGTCTGACTATAAAAGGACTATGAAATACAAGGTTGCGTTTATTTAAAATTAAGAGGTTTTTTGCTGTTTTGTACTTTCCCTCTGCATCTGCTAGCACGCACTTGTACACTTGAGCCATAGGCCTGCATGTGGGCACATGTTGCTTATACATTATGCCTACAAAAAATAACTTATATAAATTATTGCATTTGCATAAAGCACAATCTTGCCCCTGCAGGCCGGGGAACAAAGAATTGGCCTGCAGCCCAGAGCTCCCCGGGGTTGTCGTGAAAGGCGACTAAAGTAAAGCGGAAGCGGTTCTGTGCCGGCTCTCTTACACTGCAGAACCGGAATATAGCCCTTGTGTGCTACACATGGTCTCTAAACTACACAAAGGCAAAAACAAAACAAAAAAAGCATAATCTTTGTGTGGTGCTAAACGCTCTCTACCTTGCATTTATTTATTTCCCTCCTGTCCATCAGATTACCTTGGTTTTTCACAGTAATAAATATCAGCACTAATTTTGGGAACAAGGTGCTCAATTAAATCATAAAATAATTAGCTTAAATTGAACATTTAGCGGTTTTTAAATGAAATTTTCACATCGATAGTTGATTAATTAACATTGAAGAGATATAGTGCTGCCCAGTATTGTCGAGAATATCTTATATTTATTATTGAAAATTTTCCTCTATGTTAATATCTATGTTGAACGAAGATATTAACATATTGTACAGGTCCGAGCTAATGCAAATGTTTGGATTATGAGGTAGATGGGAAAAGATATAGAGCGAGATCGTAAACGATGTGGAAAAGCTTGATAGAGAAAAATATAAAAGCTAATGGATTAGGACATGAGCATGTGATGGAGGATAGGATTTAGTGGAGGGGAGTGTCCCTGGCTGCAAATGGCTTGCCTCTGCGTAAGCAGGAAATGTGGCCACAAAATGCGAGTGTGTGGTATACAGGTCCTAGCTGTGAGCAGGATGTGGACGAATGCGTGAGCTCGCCGTGTCTCAACGGCGCCACCTGCCGCAATCTGATCCGAGCCTTTCAGTGCGCATGCGCCGCGGGTTTCACGGGCGCGCGCTGCGAAACTAACATAGATGACTGCGCCTCGGTGCCCTGTCAGAGTGGAGGTAGCCTTCTTGAAAGTTGTTGTTGTTGCAGCCCCTTGCAGGGAAAAGATGATGCCCCATTGCACCAGCTGATGGTCGCTGGAGGTGGTTCCACCGTAGACTGGTAGGCATCGTAGCTTAGGAACACTTGATTTACAGTGTTATCAAACTGCTCCAACGGACAAAGATAAAGTTGCGAATTGGACAATGCGCTGGCCTGGAATCAAATAAATTTATATTCTTTAAGCATTTTGTAGTATTTTAGTGGGACGGAGGTAGCTTTCTTTGTGATATGATCCATTCAGGTATGCAATTCCTTGTCATAGGCACACTCGCTTACAAACTCGAGAACTAATTATTTTTTTGCAGCTCAGAGCTTGCTGGGCGAGGCGTAGAAGACGATTGCAAAAAGTGGAGCGATTCTTTGCTTGGTACGTCGTCTTTGTGTGTGTAGGTACCTGTGTGGATGGAATCAGCATGTACTCGTGTGTCTGCTCGGTGGGGTACGCCGGACTCAACTGCGCGACCAACATCAATGAGTGCGAATCGCGTCCTTGTGCAAACGGCGCTAGCTGCATCGACGGCATCGCGCGCTTTGTGTGCAGCTGTCAGGCTGGATTCACTGGTAGGCGTCAAGCTGGGGCCTGGGGCCGTCGTCATCATAGCCGCCACTGCCTAGCTAGAGCGAGGTTTGAGGTCGCGCCATCCAAAGACACATGGACGGCTTTGGCCATTTAGCTGGAGCCACCCCAAAACTCGTTCGAGCTAGGCAGTCGCTGCCATAGTGACTACAGCCCCTGTTTCTGAAAATATCTTAGTCAAATTTTAGTCTTACAAAGTTCTTAAGAAAAACTTTTTGCAAATTTTAGCGTTTGTTATTTGAACCTCCGCACCTATACGCACTCAAAACCAACTGACGACATCACGGCGGTCGGTGAATGAATTTAATTCTTTTAAAGTCTGATTTAGGATTGAGTTTAGGCTTAAGGTTAGAGAAAATCTGAGAAACAGGCCCCTGATGACTAGTGATGCCACCAATCAGTTAATCAATCAATCCATCCATCAATCAGTCAATCAATCCATCAATCAGTCAATCAATCAATCCATCAATCAGTCAATCAATCCATCAATCAATCAGTCAGTCCAGTAGGCAACAATATTTATTAAAACAACACTATTAACTTTGTTTTGAGGTGATTTTAGAAATGCATCAGTAAGATTCCGACAGTTGTAAAATACAAAACGATGGGCAATGGGGTGCCCCAGAAAAATTGCAACTTTGCATTCTTCACACAATATCTGGAGTGGACCTGCTCATCTCAAGGCATGTCCGGATGTATGAAGTGGGCATTTTGAGCATTACACTGTAATAAGTTTTCTTCTGACAGGAGTCGTGTGTCAGACGAACATAGACGACTGTACGATCCCCGGGGCCAACGCATGTCAAAACTCTGCGCGCTGCATAGACGGCATCAACTCCTACACCTGCGACTGTCGACCGGGATGGACCGGAAGATTCTGCGATCAAGTAGGCCTAGTTTATTAGTCAGCTGAGTAAAGTCAACAACGTGTTTGTTACTCTTGGACTAGCTCACAGAACTACAAGCCTAGAATGCGCACGCATTAGCTGCACAATATCACAGAAAGAAGCATTTTTTGATAAAAACGGAAGTTGATTTGTATTATGGGTAATAGTTGTTAATTATTGTGATTGGATGTGAAAGGGTCATGACTCTGTCAATCAATTGGTAATCAGTTGATAATTGGTTTGACCCGCGGGCCAGCCCCTCCCCCTTCATCCCCATACGTCCTTCATTCTACAGGCTGTAGTGACGGGCCTTGGACTAGCTTCATCTATTGCATTACCGTGCTTGCTATACGCTATGGAAGCCGTTCCGTTTAATTAAACTTTCTCAACGGCCTTGGAACACCCATGGTGACGAGGTTTCATACTAGGTTTCAGTACATTTGTTTCGTTAACGGTGATGAAAGTCAGTATTTTGCTCATTATCTACAGCTGGCGCCTCAAGCTGCAATTACCTATTTGTAAATGAAATTAGTAGCCTACCATAACAACAAATTAACAATCTTCTTCTTCTTCATCACTTCTGTTTTCTTCACTATCTCATCTCTATCTCCATCACTATCTCTTCTTCATATTAATTTTAAATTTTTTATCTTCTTCGTGTAAGGTAAACTTATACGCAAGGAATCTATGAAATATAGCGATAATTGCACCATATGTACAAATCATTTGCTCTCGTTTAGGGATGCACTTATGCGTGTGGTATATGCTAATGTCGATCCCGGTGTAGGATATAGACGAGTGCGTATCCTCACCGTGCCGCAACAGCGGCGCATGTCAGAACCTGCAGAACGCGTACGCGTGCGTGTGTCCGCCCGCCTTCACTGGAACCAACTGCGTCGATGACGTGGACGAGTGCACCGCGCGACTCGCTTCGTGCATCAACTATGTGCGCTGCACCAACACCTACGGCAGCTACTACTGCACCTGCCTGCCTGGTAATACACAGAGTTTAGTTTTATCATAATATATTAGGTGTAGTGTTACGCCTGCTTCTTATAAACTAGAAGTAGCGTTATGCCTGTTCAGTATAAAATAGGATCAGTGCTATTCCCAAGCTTTTGAAAATTGTGTGGGATTGTATCAAAATGTCGATTAGTACTTTTGTGCAAACCATACCATGTCAATAAATAAGTGTTGTTAATTATTTTGGGGGTTTCAACTACCCTGCAGTCTACGACCCTGCTGCTAATGGCCTACCCCTGCCTAAGCGGAATGCGGTCACTCTACGTGTGCATTTCGATGTGTGTGGAGGCTACATGGGTGCGTGTCTGCCTGTGTCTGCGTGTGTCTGTGTGTGTGTATGTGTGTGTGTCTGTCTGTTTGTCTCTGCAGGCTACACGGGTGCGCGATGTGAAATAAACATCAACGACTGCGACAGTCAGCCGTGCTACTTTGGCGGGACGTGCACGGACCTCGTCAATGGCTACAGCTGTGCGTGTGGGGCCTACTTCATGGGCGCACGCTGCGAGGCCGTGATTCGTCAGTGCCCGCTGACCAATCCGTGCGGAGCTAACGCCATCTGCGTGGAAAAACCCGCGGGTTTGAGTTTTTATGTGTTATCTTTGGTCGTGTTTGTTTTGTTAGATTTTTTGAGGGACAACTGATGGAGGATCAGCTAATGGGGATTTTTTTGTTGAGATATGGTACACAGACATCTTGGCTGGCTTAGCCAAAATTTGGCTTGGTATGCTGGTGGGGTGGCTATGATTGGCTTGATTTGGCATAATATTTCTTACCTTTCTTTAATTTAGCTTTAAAAAAACTTAACATGCTGATGGAGGTGGATGCATCCCCCGTCATCACCAACTTAGAAACATCTAAATCCCCGATGACGTCATTATACGCCAAAACGGACTCTAAATCCTTTATTATTATTATGATTATTGTTTATGGCCTACAAGTGTTGGTCCCCCTGCAGGCCGGGGAACAAAGAATTGGCTTCCAGCCCAGAGCTCCCCACGCTCCGGTAAAAGGCGACTAGAGAAGGGGGAGTAGTCCTGTGACGACTCTCTTGCACAGAACCGGACTGTATATATATATAGTCTTTGTGCTACATACACACTAATACACACTAAACTACAAAAATAAAATAAATGAAATACTAATGCTGGTTAGTAATAGCTGATGGATGTGTTCAGGCGGTCACTCGTGCTACTGCAAGGCGGGGTACGAGGGGAGTCTCTGTGAGACAAACATCAACGAGTGTTTGTCCAACCCCTGCTTCAACGGCGGCACCTGCACGGACCTGCTCGACGGATACAACTGCTCCTGCATCCGCGGTACGTGGCGATGGTTGCAGTGGCGGCGGAGCGGTTTCATTTTAGGGGAGGCGGACGGTGTCAGAGATGTATTTTTAGGGTGGGCATTGCCACCCGTAAAAAATTCAGGGGGGGGGAGGAAGTGTTAGAAAGTTTCAGTTGACATGTTGGTATTAGTTAGTGCATTGGAAGAAATCCAGTAATCAAGGGGGTCAGAAATGACATTCAAGGGGGGGCGCTGCCCTCCATAAAAGTTTAAGAGGGGTCATTTGCCCTCCCTAGCCCCATTAGCGCGACTGGATGGTGTCCCTAGTTTCCCTGACCCAACACCTCTGCAGACCAGGGTAACAGGAGTAACAGGAGTAGCAGGAGTAACAGGAGTAGGTCTGTCGCTTAGTGTTCTGATCGCAAAGGCGACTAAAGAAAGGGAGCGATTATTTGCTTGATTCTGAGGCAGTGAACAGAAATTGTCAAATAGTTTTTTACTACACATGCACGCGGTCTCAGAATAATAATGTGCAAGTGTGCGAGAAATGGAACACTAGGCACATTTGATAGACACGTGTGAAGGACAATATAATACACATATATGCCTATTTCAACGCAATAAATTTGAAGTTTCACGGGGCTATAAGTGATTAGAAATGGTGAAAATAGTACAAACCCTCTGGCGGTTAGCTGCTAATTGTATGACAAGCATTTGCTCTTAGGGGGTATAGGGGGTAGCTTATAGGGGGTCTGGAAGTTTCAGTTACAACCAATGTTACTATTGACACATTTGAAATTAACCTTTCAATCATTTTTTGAACCGATATTGCATTTGCGGATAATTTCTGTGTCTATATCATATGCTTTGGCTTGTTTCGCAATTTATTTTTTAGCTTAGCCATTCAACATTTGTGGATAAATTTAAACCTAGTTTAGGTACTTTGGTGCCACGCAGGTTACGCGGGTCCCTACTGCAAGGTGGACATAGACGAGTGCGCCAGCCAGCCGTGTCTCAACAAGGGAGTCTGTACTGAACCAGCGCTAAACCGCTACCAGTGCTCGTGTCAGCCGGGCTACACAGGCGTCAACTGTGAGACAGCCGTGGACTACTGCGCCTCGGCACCCTGCCAGAGCTTCCAGCTCTGCAGCAGCGTCGGCAACTCGCATGCGTACTTGAACGTTTGATTTTTATTTCAGTAAAAAAACATATCATTGTAGAGAAGAAGCAGCAGTGTGACAATAATTATGTGATATTTGTCATACCTAGGCAGCGGTATGATAATTATGTGATACAATATCACCGAGCAAGCTTTGTAACCTAATTAAGAATACTGGCTATTGAACTCATGTCCGTTAAAACTATTGCTTGAAATGCATGTATAGCTTTATACAATGCCACCGTAGTAAATTTGCACGCGTTATGTTACTCCGGATTGTTTCGAGTTAAGCGTATAATTTTGCATCTTTGCCGTACTACGCCTGCTAATGTAAGTGATTTAATTTTTATTTGTTTATTTGAATTAAAATTTAACGGCCCAATGCATCGTCATATAGGCCTAACACTGCAAATGCCGGTTGAAACTAGTAGTCCTGGAGGCATATTATGTTTTGTCGTTCTAATAGAAAATACTCTTGTTTGGGGATCCGATTCTTCAAGGCATTTGCACCATCCATCTCCGCGTGCTCAAGAGAGCGTCGCACGATGAGCAATAGTTCTCCACCCCTGCCTGTCCTGTGCCTTCT
>JAQIWG010002589.1:0-19956 GCA_034695025.1 Chamaedrilus cognettii | reverse complement strand
TGCAGGAAAAACCCTATTGAAAGAAAACCCATTTGCAGGAAAAACCCTATTGAAAGAAAACCCATTTGCAGGAAAAAACCTATTGAAAGAAAAAGATTTAAACGCAAAGATATGCAGACCTATTAGGCGCTCAAGCAAGCAATTGAATTTAATATAAAATCCATTATAGCCACTTGGCAGGCAATATGTGGCCTAGTTCAACAGCCAGTGCTACCGCCTTTGGACACGCGATACCCTATTAATCATGTTCCCGGTGTAATATAATATTACAGGCCACAGTCCTACACTTAATCGGCTTTGAAGTATTAATGTACTTTCAGGAATAAATTATTACAAGCTCTTGTTTATTCATGATTGGAGCACGGATCACTTGAAGGCTGCAGTGACCAACCACGATATTCATTGACTAAGCCATAAATTAGTTATTTTGCAAGCTATGATCACTAGTACATAGGCCCACAGTATAGTTGAATCAATTACATCAATAAGTCTTATCGGTATGTTCCGTGTATCCTGTGACCTAATCACCTGTTACAACTCTTAAATCAGCCAAACTCGTTACATGCCCGAAAGTTGAAACAGAATATTTTTATAGCCGTTGCGATATCAATAAAAAATTCATTACCGTGAAGAATAAAATGAACTAAGCCATAAACTAAATCAGTTGCGGCTGCTGACCAATAACCGGGAAAGTGATCAAAAAACAGGCCTACTAAAGCAACAGGAAAATTTAACTGGCGAATATTTACGACTCTAATAAGTTAAATAGTAGCCTGCGGCTATTGCACCTGCATGAAATAATTAACTACTGACATCTAGCCTAGTGACCTTACAACCAAAACCAAGCCTCACTTAATTGACCCATTAAATCGTCTACCATAATTCTAAAATCAATGAAAATGAAAATGGGCCATTCACATCTATGGTAGCTTGCAATTACAATTTCAACTGTCTCGGTTCGCAATCTGCTGCACTAAACGTGCTGTGCTTGGCGTAAACACCACACAGCATATTAATAGATCGATTTCATCCAATCGATATGAGTGACAAGGAATTTACTGGACAACAGTTTACTGCATTGCGTGGGCCTCCTATTGATTAAGACAACATTAATACATTTGTTGTTCGTAAAATGCATCATTCATCAAAGAAATTAATTTAATACGTTTCTTGTTTACATCATTAATTAATAAAAGTTATAGGTTGCTAAAACAGTAATTAAATTCAGTTGAATGCGCAAATTGTGCACGAGTTTATTTACTTTTGTTTGTTACTTCTTGCGCTTAAGTATCCATCAATCAATCAAAATTTTATTTGTAGTCTGCGCTACCACTATATAATATTTTGCTTCATGAAAAAATTTCTGTAAAACAAACATCGTTTTCACGCGACCTAAATAAATTACCAGCTATAATTATCAGTGTGGGATACACCGAGTTATCCACGCAAAATGCACACATCACACGGATCCAATAAACATGTGTACAGCCTTGAGTTCAGTGTACTCAGTCCGCGTGAAACGCCCTAAGATTTCAGTGAAACAGCCTGACAGTCTTTAAGATATACTGCTCAGAGGCCTGTACGCTGCAGACCGCACAAGGCGGCCATGCTTCTTGTTCGACGAAGCGTGTCGAGGCATGCATGCAGCAGAGGCATAGCAAGACCACGTCGCGGCGGGAATCATAGCATTGTGTCACGTAAGCGTGAACAGCTGGCAGGGCCGAAGTGTGTGTAGGTTTAACCGACAATGTTTGCATATTCATGATCGGTTTATTCCCAGGACAGTTCTCAATTTTAAATCCTCACAGCATCTAAATTTGGGAATTCGGGCCATGTAATTAATAGTAGACATATAAAGGAGAGGCGGAGGGGTGTAGTGGTTAAGAAGTCCGACGTGAGTCCCAGAGACCTAGGTTCAAGTCCTGCACCGGCAACTATGAAAAAATGCGTTGCCGGTCCTTCAGCGAAGCTGTTAAACGCACAAGTGTCGCTAGCTCAAAAAACCGTGCCAGATAATCATTTAATTGGTTGGTGTCAAGAATGGCATCAGGCCATAAAAACCAGCTCCTGCACTCCTCACAAGGGTGCAAACGTCTAAACCTGCGTACGCCGAGGATATTTTGTAATTAATGTTAGGGACATAAGAGTACCGCAAACAAATAGATGACATTTCAGCTAAACATCATAATTAAACCCCGTGGACACCATTGTCAACATTTTAGCCGAAGGCTAGAAAATTGTTCCGTCCCTTTAGCTGATATTAATTGGGACGATTCTAAAATTGCATTTAGCGCACCAAAAATTGTCGCATAACATTTAAATATAACTTTGTAGGCTATCGAGACAAGAGCGCAATACACGTACCTACGTATATAATGCGTATAAGTCAATCATTTAAATTTATTCATTAATTTGCATAGACTATCACTTTAGCAAAATACTCAGTTACCTAGTAATGAAATGCGAGTATGTAGCCAAATCAGCAATAAATAACTCCGTGGATGATATAATCACCGGCTTATAAACTATACTTAATCCGCAGCCATACAAAACAGGTCGGATTGCAGTGCCTCACCTCTATAGGTCGGGTTGCATTTTAAGGATTGTGTGTAGTAACAATAATAACTACTATTGCCCGGTTCTGTGTACGACAGTAAGAGGGCCGCCACAGAACCGTTCCCCTTCTTTAGTCGCCTTTTACGACTCGCCCGGAGAGCTCTGGGCTGCAAGTCTGTTCTTTGTTCCCCGACTTGCTGGGGTTGAGTCCCACGTACCTTGGTCGACGCTTTCTTGTAGCGCGCCACGGCCTGCGCCGTCAGCTGAGCGACCGTCATGCGTCCCTCCCCACACGGCACAACCATCTTAAGGCTTCCGAAACAAACCGTCACCTTCATGACGAGCAGATTATAATCCTCGTCACACCTTTACGAGATATAGGCCTATGGAGACAGTTCTTACGAAATGTAGGCCTTCCGCACGGAGATATTTGATTGTCTAACGAAATGTTGGCCTCCCGTAGGAATTAAGATTGTCTTACGAAACGTACATGTAGGCCTCCCGTATGAAGATTTTCTTGCGAAATGTAGGCTTATCGAGGGTCTGTTTAACGACCCAAAATGAAGTTTACTTTAGCATTATCGGCTCGTCTTATTCTTCGTAACGATGTCATAGTTGCGACTTTGTCTAATCTGACAAAATTGTGTGAATGACAACATTTCGTTGCCTTCCCCATAGCATATACATGGAGTAGTTAGGCTGTTAGCAGGCCTAGTTCTTGACGACTGGCGAGCAACCGTAGGCTGATAGAATAATCGCTGCAATGCATTGACTGATTTGCATTGATGACTAACCAATGACAGCTGCCGTAGTCCTGCTCTCATAGGTACGTAGCCTAGGTAGCCCGTAGGCTGGATCAATCAGGCTGCTGGTCATGCTACGCTACCACTGCCTTCTGTCACTGTTATCGGAGCTTGTACGCAGCGAAAGTGTGTATTTAGAAAGTGTGCATTGTTACGTCAGGGAGGAGAGGTTTAACCGTAAGAGTTTTGATCAATTAAAGTTTTATTAATCCTCCTAGGTCAACCAAGAACCCGCACTCCATTCATATGAGTGTAGGCAATTTGAAGTCAACTCTATTGAAGACCATTGCTGCTGCTGCTGCTGCTGCTGCTGCTGCTGCTGCTGCTGCTGCTGCTGCTGCTGCTGCTGCTGCTGCCGCTGTGCAGCGTGCGATCACTGCTGCTGTTGCTGCTCAGCGCCAATCCAGTCTCACCTGTGAGTGCAGTTACATAATCAAGCGCTCTTGCTAACCTTGGCAACGCGCGATATCCACACAATATCAACAGCGGTTCTTAGGCTGCCATAACATAATTACGGCCTACGTACCTTCAAGACTTCTCAAGTCTCTAAAGCTAATCACCAATAACGATTTCTGACACTAATTATTTATGGTCGGAACACAAAAACAGTGGCCCCGTGTGCTTTTTCGGTACAATATCAAACAATAATTTGCAGCGTAGACTCCATCTCCTCCAAGTAAAAAAAAATCGGCCTATTATTGTGATGACTAAAATTATAGCGATAGAATAATGATTATATAATTATAATCACATTGTTATTTAATTTTTGTTACTTGTTCGCCACTTAGGCCTATGGCTTGTTCGAAAGACAATTTCAAAATATTTGGACTTTTTTGCATAATGTCGCAGACGCAGGCCTCGAAATATTATAATGCATCGAATCATCGATGGAAATAAGCCTGCGCTTTTTTTGCTGCATGTTTCACATGCCTCTATTAGAGAGAGTCTCTGATTGGCTAGTTATGACCCAAACGATAAGAGAAGCATTATAATTAATTGAAAATATAATTGGGTCAGCTTGTAACCACTGACAGCCACGAGCATTTTGTGAGAAAATGGCGGTGGATTGAATTGAATTGTTTATGAAACAATCGTTGTGAGGTCTGAAAATTCCGTCATTAACTTTAAAATTTCGCTATGCTACGGATTTCTTACGATTCGCTCGTAGCTTGTCGACTAAATGTTTCTCTTATACGATTATATGAGAATAATGTGCATGATTACTTTTGATCGCAGCTGAGATTTGAATGACCGGCATAATGGGTTAAAAGTTGTGAATTGACGCCATGGGCTGTAGGCCTACGCAGTAGGTAGGCCCATAGTAATTAGAGTATAATCTTTAAACTTTAACATATAGTTTTACCATTTCAGCCAACACTGTAGACCTAATTTCAGCTGAAATAATTTTCACAAGGCAGCATACATCATTCTGCTTGATGACAGATGTATTTTATTGGTGCTTTGCATTACTGCCTTTGTGATACGCAAGTTTTTTTTGATTGTTTTTCTGCTTTTAATAAACATTTATCAAGTCTCGTAAATGCAGCTTTGTGTTATTAGTGTTTTAGACGGAAGTTTAGGAGTTTCCTAAGTTTGGACAGTTTGCCGATGGCGGACATTCGCAGTGTGGACACTATGGATACCGGCGAGGGGCTTCCCTTTAGTGAGGTCGAGAGTGGCATTGACGCAGGCTCTGTTGTCAATGGTCTGCTTCCTGCCCCTCTGCCACTCAGCGCTAGAAGCGTGTCGTCAGATCAAGGTTAGCACCAGATCAACTAGGAGAACTATTTATAGAGCAGCCAGCTGTAATGTATAGAATTGTGAGTCAATGTATTTATGCAGCAACATTTGTGGTACCATACATGCTATTTATTGTGATCTTTGAGGGTAAGGCTTATTTAATTAATATTTGAGCGAGCGCTAAGGTGTAGTGGTTAAGGCGTTGGACTTTGAGTCCAGAGGACCAGGGTTCCAGTCCCCGTGCCGGCAATTAATGAAACCATGTGTTACAGGCCCTTCAGCAAGGCTGCTAAACACACAAGTGTTGCTAGCTGCTAACCCTGTGCCAGATAATTATTTGGTTGGCGTTAGGAAGGGCATCCGGCTGTAAAAACCCAGCTTAAGCAGTCCTGATCAGGGCGGGCAAAACCATGTAAACCTGTGTGAAAACATGGACATTAACAGATTACACGATAAAAAGGAGGTTAGTTAGTTCAGTTTGAGTGGATTTTGTACGCGAGACACTGCTGCAGCGTTTGATACTGTTTGTGCGCAGCAGACGAGTTTAGGATAGTGGTCGTGGACAAACAGCTGCAGGACTACCTGCCCCTGATCAACGCCATCAGGGTGAGGGGCGCTTCTGCTTCACTAATTATTGGCCAGTTCTACAATGGAGAGTTGAGACTGATTTGAGATCATAATGGTTATGACCTCATAGATCTGGCCAATCAGCCCAGCGAAGTCTAACTAGAAATGGCTGTGTCGACACTGTCTTTGCATAGTGTTGACATGAAGGGAGAAGATGTACCTGGGTACCTGGTTACTGTTAGAGCAAAAGCTAGAAATGGCTGTGTTGACACTGCTTTTGCATAGTGTTGACGTGACGAAGGGAGAAGACGTACCTGGTTGTTGTTCCTTGCACAGAACCGGACTGCAGTCCTTGTGTGCTACCCACGGTCCCTAAAATACAAAAAACAAACAAACAAGATCACTTTGATGCGATATGATATGCTACTGAGACATTGATATATAATTTAAGCGTTGACTCTTCATTTAGCAACTGGGTATGAGTTGTTCTGCCGATAGATTTTTAACAAGTAAGGTCTTTGTTTGAACGACAGTTTTCACTGACAATTTTAACGATGTTTTTTTTTAAAGGAATCTTTTTGTGTTGTTGAAGCATAATGGTTATTTACTTTTACTTCGATTGGTCTAAGCTAATTTGCTGCAAATTATTATTTTTTGGTTGATGACCGATAACAATAATTATCTTCAATTTCATTGGTCTACTGTTTATCTTGGTTATGTTACCATGCATATTCAACAATGATTGTGTTCTGCGCAGTGCCTTGGCGCGAGAGTCGTGCTGGCTGAGCCGGATCTGACGCAGCCGGTGGACAAGGATGATGACACGGTCTACGTGACGGACTGCTTCGAGGGCGACGCGTTTGAGTGCCTTTACCACGCAGGGTGTCGCATCGTTGCCTCCCCCGCCATCATCAAATGTGCACTCAACAACGAGGTAATGTCAAGGGCTCTCGACATCATCACTCTCTATTGGTTAGAACGATGAGTATATTTATAGTTCGTTTAGGCATCCGGGGATGTCATAGGGGACTTGCTTTAGCTGTGTAATGTTTGTGAATCTTTGTGGATCTTTGTAACATTTTCACTACGATACCTCTGCTAGTTAGGTTTATGCCATAAAGTAATAATTGTTTGACATTTGCCTGCACGCTCGACTGACAGTTATATATCTGTTTAGGGTTTTATGATCATGTTTTGTGAGCTTATAGCAGTCGATGTGTGGTGTCGATGCAGGCGCTGCCGTTCAAGTCTCGTCCTCTGTACTGCACGATGATGGACAAGCTGGTGCTGTGCTTCGCAGGCTTCAAGGTCAAGGAGGATCTGGTGAGCACAGTATTTTGCCACACAATGTAATATTTTTGTTTAGCGATATTTGTTTTAAATATTTTGAACGCAACTGATACGTTTGGCCTAGAATTGTTAATCGAAATATTTTTGAGTTGATTCCCAGTGGAGAAATGAGGATGGCAAATATAATTTCTAGGTTTGTAATATTTTAGTGGTTTAATGGACTGAAATGTATTATTCGATGGTATTTTAGCTTAACTTTTGAGATATAAAAAGATCTATCATAACCTTACATAAATAAATTGTAGATTCTAGTGATGGTGCTCTGAATAATAAAAATTGTGATATGCTTGTCTTAATGTGACCTGTAAATGGAACAACTTGATTGTTTCTTGCTTTGCCTGATTGCATGTGTTTGTAGCACATGATTGACTTTACGCATGACTCATTTTCTACGTACTGGTTGCAGTCTCACCTCGCTGATCTGGTGCACCGCATGGGGGGCAGCATTCGCAAGGAGTTCACGTCCAAGGTCACGCACCTCGTGGCCGTTAGCACCAGCGGGGAAAAGTACAGGGTGCGCCTAAATAACTGATGCTTTGTTTTATTATGCGAGGCATAGAGCCTTTTGCATATTTCTAACTCATCATAATGCTTTTCATCATTTTGTAGGCCTGTTTGGACAACTATCTTAGATAGATTTTGCAATTTGTTGATGAAATGGGCTGATAAATAACCTGATGGCTAAATAATTGTCAGCGCATTTATAATGCATAGTTTAATGCTTTTCGTATTGTTTGTGTATTACTATTATTCATGCTTTATTATTTGTTATTTGTGCTACACGGTGCGCTGCGCTGTTTGGTGCCCAGACGGCGGTCAGTCTCGGTACGTGCATCATGGCTGTAGAGTGGGTGCACAAGTGTTGGGAGCACCGCGCCGATCATGGCATCATGGCCACTGACGAACACCTCGTATGATTTTTGCTTTCTCTGGGTCATCTGATAAATGTTCTGCATGCTGCTTGTTTTTTATAAGCTGTTTTATTGTTCATTTTTGAAATAGTTATAGGCCCTTCAGTAAGGCTGTTAAACACACAAGTGGATCTAGCTGCTAACCCCGTATCAGATAATTATGTCTTTGGTTCGCGTCAGGAAGGGCATCCGGCTGTAAAAACCCAGCTTCAGCAGTCTTCATCAGGGCGCAAGTGTCTAAACCTGTGTGAAAACATGGACATTAACAGATTAGATGACAAAAAGGTGGATAGTTTAAGTAAAAAATTTAGTTCATTGTTATAAATTTCATGTGTTTTAAATTCGTGTATGCTATATATTGAATACGCTTTGAAATGTGGGTGCGCTGTAGATGACAGGCTTGTATTGCACGTGGGTTGAAATGTTGGTGTGCTGCAGATGAAGTACAAACTGAGTCCGTTCTCATTCTCGGTTCTTTCCTTCCAAGGGTTCTGTGAAGAGGACCGTCAGCACATGGAAGACGTCGCTATCGCTAACGGTATGTTGTTCAAAAGATCTTGGGCATGTTGTTTTCATCATTTGGCATGGGGTATGTGTGTTCAGATGCTCTTTCCATGAATATGATCAGATTCTTTCAGTCCCAATGACGCTGCTTCTACAGCTGATGCTGATGTTGCTGCTGCTGATGTTGCTGCTGATCCAATAATACATTGCACCCTTCAAGATTGCCAAACATCAATGAATTAAAGGGTATGTTTAACCTTTAGTGCCCTAATGGAGTTAGATTGCAATATTTGCATTGTATTTACACACAGCTGTGATTGGTATGCGGCAGGTGGCCAGGTGTGTGAGGCTGCAGACTCGCTCACCTGTACTCACCTGGTTGTTAACGAGCGCGGGGTCAAGGCTGCTGCAGTGGCGGCGCTGGCGCCAAGTGATGAGAGGAGTGCCAGACTGCACGTCGTCAAGTCTGAGGTACTCACCGCTCCTTCTTATCTTCTTCTTTTTTTAGTAGTGTCAAAGTATAGGGTTGCTCTTGTGGCTAGGTAGTGATTTTGTTGAATTCATTTGAAATTGAGCGTTGATCAATGATTATCAGACAGCAACGCTGATCAATGTGATCATGTTCCTAGTTGTTCTCAGGGTGCATTTTTGATTTGTCAAGTGATGATAGTTTGCGTGAGAAGGAAACCTTTAGAAAATATACTTTCGATGTTATAATTTTGTTTAAAGTTTTGTTGATGGCAAATTTGTCGCTATCATTTTGCCATCAGTTTGTGATCACCCCTGCAGACTGGGATAAAAAGAGAATAGGTCTGCAGTCCAGAATTCCCCAGGCGAGTCGTAAAGGCTACTGTAGAAGGGGGGCGGCTCATTGATTCATTTGTTACTACACGCGGTCCTTAAACTTCAAAACCTTTATGATTTTGTGCCAAGTAGCCTACATCCTGGGTAAGCAGTGCTGTGGTCCAGGGACTGTTGCGCTGTGGTCCAGTAGTTCTGTTGTGCTGTGGACCAGTGGTTCTGGGCGAGCATCCAGATGGACGCCTGTGCCGATGAGTCCATGTACACTGTGGACGAGGGGGCTGGGGGTGGCGACAAGACCCCTGGGTCCCGGGACAGCATCGACACGGCCTCCAGCGCGGCGGGGGCCCTGCGACGAACCCCCAAGACCCTCTCAGGGTCCAAGTCTCACCGACGCAAGCGCCTGAGGGAGAACCTCGCCCAGCTGGCCTGCGGGGGGGAGGGGGGGGAGGCGGGGGGCTCGCAGGCCCCCCCGGTGAAGCGTCGGTCGTCAGTGGAGGGGGAGGGGGGGCAGCGAAGGTCACTGAGCACGTCATTCTTGGACGCGACGGTGGATACGTCAGCGCCACTCTCGGGTGAGAGGGTTGCTTCAAATTTGTGGGACACTTACTGGTGAGGGACGTACAGATGAGGACGTACTAATGCCTGATATAGAAGTTCGTATCCACTAGGTCTTATTCACTACTGCCGGTAACTGAGTTTTATCAAGAATTGGATATTGACAAAAAATTCCATTAATGATGGACGTTATATTAGGTACTATTTACAAGAGCTAATTGTTGAAATATTTCCTTCTTCATTCTCTAAAGCATGCATGGCATTTCAGCCAAAATAATTATGATATAGTGATGAGTCGGTATCTGACGAGAATGTATTGACTACTCGCAGACATAACAGTGCGAGACAACATGGCCGTCTCTCCCACTCAGCCTCAGAAGGAGGTCAAACTGACGCCCAGACAGCAGACCATCCTGGAGCTCTACTCAACCGAGAAGAACTATGTCCACATACTGCAGACCATAGTACAGGTTGGGGAGAGCCACTTGTTACGCGATCTACATTTCCTCAGTTTGATAATGTTTCTGTTTACAATTTGCATTCTGACTGTAATTCATCTTCCTGTGAAGTTTCAATCCCAATATTCGATACTATATTGAATGTAGTTCCATATAGTATATTATAATAAACTATAATTACGTTGTCATTATATTTAATAACTGTAATGGAATGCATTGAAGTTCTTTAGCTTCAATGCATTATGATATACGATTCTAAATATATTACATGCTTTTTACGAGAACTGCTGGATATACAAAAATATAAATATATACAAAACGCTACTAGATACCTGGAATGTGACAAAGTACTGGTTCCGGTATGCAATATGATGATTCAAATCATTTTCTTGCGCACCAAGGCGAATTCCTATTAATCCGATGCCTTCTGTTTTGCCGCGCAGGTGTTTCGTGATGAGATTGAGAGGGTGGATCAGCCAGGGGGTCCCATCCTGGACGCGCGAGAGATTCGGGAGATCTTCGGCGGGATTCCCCCGCTGCTCGACATCCACACAAAGATCCGCGCCGAACTGGGCGAGCTGACAGCCGGCTGGGCGGCGGCGTCACCCAGCGATGGACAGATGGTTGGCGCCGTCTTCCTCAAACACGTACGCTCCCTTGCTCAAACACGTATGCTCTCTTGCTCAAACACGTACGCTCTCTTGCTCAAACACGTACGCTCTCTTGCTCAAACACGTATGCTCTCTTGCTCAAACACGTACGCTCTCTTGCTCAAACACGTACGCTCTCTACCTCAACAGTTAACAAATAGCTAAGCTAGGCTATGCAAGCCAATTTTATTGTATTTTAGTACAATGTTTACATGCTTAGATTTTTACAGTACGGTGTGATTTGCTGTCATTATCATAGTATTACTACAGTACTGCTCGCATGCGTCCTTCCTCTCAACTGATGAAAACAAGACAGTAGCTAGTACTCAAAGTTGCTGGTCACTGGTGTGTATCGCTTGGTGGGTTGGCAGAAGGAGGGTTTGGCGCGCTTCTACCCCCACTTCATCAACTACTTTGAGAAAACTAAGGAGGTGATTGCCCAGTGCGATCGACTCAGGCCGAGGTTCCACGCGTTCCTGCGCGTAAGCGGTGCAATCGTACATACCGAGACTCACACAATTGGATTGGCTCATGCTCTAGCGAATATTGCTTCTTGTTACCGCTGATATTTATTCTCTAGCTCTTTTTAAAAATAGGGTTGTATTTATGCATCTTTGTAATAGTATATTCATTTAGTATTTTGCATATAAAAATAAGAAATTTGATTATTTCTCAGTAACGCGTGGCATGCATTGAATTACTGGGACATGGTGTTTGTATTAAGGCTCTCAGGCAGGTTTTTCTATCAAGTCTCATGCCTAAGATCAAGTCTTCTCATCTTTATCTTAGATCCTGATCTCAGCGCGTGTTTGGTTGAGATGACATCATGACCTCGTATCAATATTTCAACACTTGATTGACAAGGCTGCCTTCAATACTTGGCCTCAAGGCTGCCTTGATTGTAGAGTATCTCACTGCTGATGGTGTTCTGTGCAGCTTTGTCAGAGTCGTCCAGAGTGTGGGCGACAGAGCCTCACTGAGCTGCTCATACGCCCCGTACAGAGACTGCCGAGTGTCATGCTGCTGCTCAAGGGTCGGTCCCTTCACCCTTCCCTCACCCTAACCCTACATACACACTCATACGCTCCTCCCTACAGAGACTGTAACCTTCACGTACACACTCATACGCTCCCCCGTACAGAGACTGTAACCCTCACATACACACTCATACGCTTCCTCGTACAGACTGCCTAGTGTCATGCTGCTACTCAAGGGTCGGTACTCATTTCACCCTGATCCATGCCTCAATAGTCGAACCATTAGTACTCTCAATCCTAATAATCGTAACTTGTTGTTCAAGTGACTCGTGATGGAGCCATTTAGCTTATGTTGTTCACAACTGCTACCTCTTCCCTGTGTTCTTTTTTTTTGATGGCCATTGAAGTTTTTGCTCAAGTTTTACCACAAGTGATATGGTTTTGATGCCAAGTAAGTTTTTTCTTGATAGATATTTTGTTTTTATTTGAATTTGGTTGATTGCATTTAGAAATATTGGTTATAAGATGTTACTGCAGTAAGCATTGAACTCCTGTGCTTCTGCTGTGATGGCTAGCGGGACTTGGGAGAGGGTGTAGTTTATGTTTGTTTGGTGTGCTGTAGACATCCGACGCAGGACGGATAAGGGACACCAGGATCACGACCAATTGGATCAGGCCATCTCCGCACTGGAAGAAGTCATGACGTGAGCCGATTGTGCCTTTCTTGTTGTGGATATAGCTTTTTCTATTGGATGTAAATCTTCTCTTCTGTACTGGTAATTATATAAAATTCTTCATTGGTAAGTTTTTGCATTGACCGTATTTAATTTAGCATCGAAGCTCACTGCAGATGTTTGGAAACAGTTCGTGTCTGACTGCTGATATTTGGTTGGAATTGTCGTGCATTTGAAAGTTGTCAGAAAATTAATTAAATTTTTTTTTGCTGGATGTGCTGGGTTGCATGGGAATATTATGATGCTAGCTAGCAGAGTTTGCACTGAGGTAGCATTACAAATGTTTTTCATCTTAAGGTAAAATAACAGTTTGTTAATCTCGTATTCTATGAACTGTAGTTGACCGGTTGATCTGGTGTCCCGCACACTGTCAGGCACATCAATGAGGATAAGCGCAAGGCGGAGGGGCACCAGACGATGTTCGAGATTGTCAATGACATCGAAAATTGCCCGGTGAGGTTTTGACTTTTAAATTTTTATTTGCTATTTTTATCACCAATTCATTGCTCAAATGGCTGATCCTTTAATGCTTCTGAGTAATAGGATGTTTTAAGAAAGAAATGATAAATTTTGCACTTTTTCAAGAATTTTTTCTTGCCGCACCATTTATTGTGTCACGCTGTTGCTTGCAGCCAAGCCTGCTGTCGGCTCATCGCAGCTTTGTAAGGAAGGTGGACGCAGTGGAAGTGACCTCCGAGCTGAGCGGCAAGGGAGACCCCATCACTCTCTTTGTCTTCTCCGACACTCTGGAAGTTAGTCTGCTTGTCTGCCTCCCTGATGCGCTCAGTATTAGGCTGTCATCGACGTGCATGTATTGTGATGTTGAATAAAAGGGATCAGGATTATCTGTACGACCTTCTTTCTTTCTGCGTGCGTATCAATGAAGTAATGTTTTTTTCATGTGATGGCTACTTGCAGATTTAAGTTCTGTTGAGATACTTGAATACATATGGAGATGCTTATCTAACACCATTTATAGAGTGATCAGCCACTAGTTTGTAATTTTAATTGATAGATGTAGGCACCATTCTCTTACGGATAATGTAAACTGGATCTGATTCGCTTACGTATTAATGGGAATCATGTATTATGGGAACCATGTGTTATGGGAACCATGTATTATGGGAACCATGTATTATGGGAACCATGTATTATGGGAACCATGTATTATGGGAACCATGTGTAGCGCCACTAGGGCCTTTAGTCTCCCTTTTCAAAAAGATTGTATTTCTGTGTTTGTGCTGATGTTTTTAGTTTGACTGTGTTTGAAATAAAATTTCATACATTTTTGATGCAGAAACGGCCTGGTTGTCACTTGGACTGTCTTAAATCTTTTGCATACAAATGGTTGGCTCCAAAAAATTGATAAAAATACAATATAATTAGCTAATATAATCGAGTTAAAGAATTGCGGATATTTTGCTGGTTCAGATTTGCAAGCGGCGCAGTCGTGCGGGGCTGAATGCGAAGAGCCCCGGGGGGGCCATGCACCACCGGGGGGTGGGGGGCCCCAAGCCCTACCGCCACCTCTCCCTCCTGCCCCTCTCCACCATCAAACGCGTCGTCGACATCTGCGAGAAACCAGGTCAGAGAGCTGACTCACTGCTGGATAGGGACCGACCTAATGATGTTCAGTGACCGACTCTTTTCTGTTTAGTGACTAATACTGTGACTAATACTCTACTGGCAACTGCTAGCCAGTCGGGTGTTGATGACTAGTCAGAGAAGGATTGATTAATGACTAGGCAGTAGACAGAGGAGTCCTCACACCCATCTTCATTATGCCCCCTATGCAAAACTCAAAATCACAACACAGAGCATCTTTTCAATTCTACATCTGTCTCCATACAGCTTGTGCCTCTGGATTTGTGGTCGAACCCTGTTGGGGCGACAGCTCTGCTGGTCACGTGGGAACAGCGGCTGGCCGGTCACTGAAATGGGCTGGGGGGAGCCGGGTCCGGCGTCACGGATTCGGTATGGGGCTGACCAAGTCGACGGAGAAGTTCTTCACTAGACAGTGGACTAGATCTTTTTGTAGTCACTTTATTTTTTATTTAGTGCTATGCTGTAAGATCATGATGTAGGTGTGAATTGCTAGCTTGCATGTGAGCTGTTTTTGTGTATTGATGTATGGCAGATTGTCAGAATGTGTTGTGCATATGACAGACTGCCAGAATGTGTTTGCGCTCGTCACCAAGCGTATCGATGACAAGGAGCGTCTCTACGCCTTCGCTCTCCTAAGCGGGGGGGCCGACTCGGGGCTGGGGGGGCTGGGGCTGGGGGGGCTAGGGCTGGGGCCGGGAGGGGAGAAGGACTCGTTCCTCACGTGTCTGAGTAAGGCAGTGTGCACCAGCACCTGTCGCACTGACTACGTGAGTGTGGGCCCCTGGTTGTGTAGATATGTGGGTGAGGGGGGTAGCTGATAGCGCTGTTTTTAGGTAGCAAAAATGGATTGATTTTGTATTGATACACTGCGATGATGCTGCAAATTGGGCAATAATGCGTGTCACTGGGGACTGCGAGCATTATTGTGCATACTTATAGAAGAGTATGTCAACTTGAAGCATGTTTCTATTGACGTTGACCTCGTTCTCAAACTGTAACGGTCTCCATTTTTATTACTTAGAATGACATGCAGATGCTGCTGTGTCAGTTTTACTTGCCTATGCTATGTGTTTGTTTGTGGCGTGAACAGGAGACGCTATTGGCTGCCGTCGAGTCTCACGTGTTGAACATAGACACGACTGACCTCAACTCAGCGAAGTCACTCAGTCGTGCCGCTACCAAGTAACCGCTCCACTTTTGTTCCCTACAGGCTGTTTTTTTGCTGCTCTTCTTTCTGCGGATTCATGTCATGTATTTATTGTGTGCTAATATTTGTTTTCTATAAAAGTGCTCGTGTAAGACTTATTGAGCCTGAAGATGTCTAGATCGACTGTGCTTGTATTGTATGCTCAAAGTCTGACTTGTGCTGTGGCTCTTAATAGAAACACCAACATATTTGCCAAGAAAAAAGTACATTTCTAACAATAGTTAGCTTGAATTGTGTTGTGTGTGTTGGTGCGTGACGTCCATGTTATTATAATGCCTAATTGCTGTCGTTCACACTCCCTGTCCGTGGTATCAAGGTTCAGTCGGCGCATCAGTCGTGTGTTCTCTGCGGGCATGACCCCGCGCTCGATGAAGCGCGCTATCTCCTCGGTCGCGCAGCTCGCCAGTCCACTGAGGCGTGACAGCAGTGTCTTCAGTCTCCACCCCTCTACCCCCCTCCAGGGCCTGGGGGGAGCAGGGGGGGGCGGCGGGGGTGTGCACACACCCCAGGGAAGCTTTGACGACGTGTCGGTGAGGCTTGGCGTGCACTTTTAGAAATTTTTAACTTTCTGATTTAGACTGTGGTGATGAAGATTAGGAGAGGATTTTTTTCAAAAGTAAGCTTTTTTTTAAAGATAGCGATGCAGGTTTTAAAGAAGTTAACTAACTACAGTTAGTTAATAGCGTATTTGCCGAAAAGAAAAAAAGACTTTTCTAACTATTTGTAATAGAGTATTTGCTGTTGCTTTTAGATGAAAGACAATATTTATATTAAATAAAACCTTCATCGCTGAACTTCTATAATATGAGAAATGAGCTACATTTTAAAATTAGTTTTAGTAATTAAAAGTGGCGTCGGTGGTTTGTGACAGTTGGAGAGCGATTGTTACTCGGAGATCGTTGACCAGATGAGCATTGGGACCCCTAGCATGACCAGACGCAGGGAAACACTCGCTGTATGTCACCTTCTTTTGCTCTTCTTTTTCCTCTCGTTAGCCTACGGTACATTTGTATTGACAGTCTTGACTTTTGGACACATTGAGATACATTATAATCGAAAACGCTTTTATGAAACCACTTTGGAGTCTCTTGTTCACGTAATGTACTTCATTTTTCACGTATTTGCTGGAAACAGTGAGATTTATAGGATTTCTTTTTCAATTATATTTTTAAAGAATTTAAGTGTCATTTTAAGTATTTGATGAATATGTTATTTCATTGCCGCTGGACACTTTGATGATAAAACTGTGATTGTTGTGACAGGGGATATCGTTCTCAGACATTCAGATGGAGATAGGTACTCCAAAGGGGGTCAGTGCTAGGCTACTTCCTGTCACGTTTTGTCTGTACATGTAGTGCAAATTTGGCCATCATTCTTAATTGCATGTAGAATGCAACGTGTATTTCAATGAATTGTCCTCTTCAATTAAAGTTACATTTTACATTTTTCGTGTGATTATGTGATGATATTTGTGTACTTTTTATATTTTGTATTGTCCGGTATTCTCTATTTTTTAGATTTTGTGGTGTTTGTGATTAAAGCTTTATTGCATTGAGAGTTTTTGATCAATACCGCCTCTGCTCAATGCTAATTGCGAGCGCGGTGTGCAGGGCTTGATCTGGGTCTTGCAAAAAGTTAGCAAAAATAATTATTTTTTTGCCAGGCCATACTTTTTTTTTCAAAAATTGGTGCACAGTTGTTCCCTTCGAGTGCACTGGAATATATAAAGTTATTGCTCTGTTCATTACAATAAAGCCAGTAATTGAGCCTCTAAGAACGAGCCCCTGCAGGCCTTGGAACAAAGAATTGGCTTGCAGCCCAGAGCTCCCCGGGTGAGTCGTAAGAGGCAACTAAAGAAGAGGGAGCGGTTCTGTGCCGGCTCTCTTGCACAGAACCGATTATATCTAACCCTTGTGTGCTACACACGGTCCCTAAACTACAAAAAAACCAAACAAATCTAAGAACGAAGGATCAATAAAAACTTGGTCAAGGGCTTTCGCCAAATTGAAAAAAGAATCGCCATTATTTTTGGCGATTGGCAAATCAAGCCAGTGAGGATCAAATATAATTGAGGATCATACCTAGTTGAGGCTCATATTTAGTTGAGGATCATGTTTAGTTAAGGATCATATTTAGTTGAGGATCACATTTAGTTGAGGATCATGTTTAGTTATGGATCATGTTTAGTTGAGGATCATACTCAGTTGAGGATCATACTTAGTTGAGGGTCATATATAGTTGAGGTCAGGGCCTGATCTGGGTCTTGATAAACATTTGCCAAAATTTTTTCGCCAGGCCGTACTTATTTTCACCAAATATGTTACACATTTGTTCCCTTTGGGTGCACTGGAATATATAAATTTATTGCTCTGTTTATCACCATAGAACCAGTAGTTGAGCCTCTAAGAATGAAGGATGAATCAGAAATTAGCCAAGGCCTTTTGCCAAATGGAAAACAAATTTGCCAACTGCTCAAAAAATTCTTTTTTGGCAATTCTGGTGACTGGCAGATCAAGCCCTGGCGGTGTGTGATTCAGGGTGTGGGAGGGGGTGTGGAGGATGCCGGGGTGTTTGCCACCCCCCGCCCCGTCGCGCCTCTCCCTCGGGGGGTGGGGACGCCAAGCGGGGGAGGAGGGGGGGGTCGTTGGTTTGGCTCGGGCCTCAGACGAGACTTCTCCAGCCAGTCCCTGCGTACACCCACCTCCGCATGCGATCTGGTATGTTCTTTGGACTTTATTTTATCACGACAGTTCAGCAACAATTGCTAATGTTCATAGTTGACTGAGATTAGCAATATAATAAATTGTAGTGAATAATTTAACGTTGAGATGATATTTAAATAATAGAGAATATTGAATACTAATTAATTTGCCATTTTTTTGCGTTTATGATAACTGGCTTTTGTTTCTATAGTTGTTGTCTATATGTAGGCCTATGTTTGTCTGTCTCAGTTTCTATGTCTCAGTCGCTGTGTTTGACCCTGTGCAGGACTCGCTGATGATGCCTGCTCGCACCTCGTCGTCGTCGAGCTTCAAGAAGAAGAAGAAAAACAAGGAAGCAGATGCGTAGAGCCTGGAGTTCTTGGCAGATAATGAAGCCTGCTTTCCGCACTTTGTTTTTGACACTTGTGGTTTTGTTGTACTGCGTATCGGCTTTACTTTAGCCGTCGCACACTCATGTTTGAGGGTGCAATTTTGTTCTATTTGACGAAACAGTCTGGTGTGTGGTTTGAACACTAACGAGAAACGTTCATCAGTTCTGGCAGCAACTCTAGCTTTAATACTTGTAACCTGACCGTTCTAGTTAATTACTCTGAGCCTGTGGTTGTGTAAATAGAATTATGAGACTGGCACTGTTTTGTGCTTGGCAATGCCAATGTGCTGCGTTTGTCGCTAAAGAACAGAGCTTACGAAATTGCCTAGAGAGGCTTTTTACATTTGCCGCAGGTAGCAATAGTTGTAGTGTGAAACGGATCAATACTCACGGTTTGGCATTGACATTGACATGATATGGTTTCGTTCCCTTCAGTTCTTATTTGTGATCTCCGTGTGTAATTACAATTTCTGATACAAATAGCATCGATGAAAACTAATCATTTGAAGCTGAGTCTCAAAGTTATGAGAGCTTTATTTTGTGAGTCTAGCCGATAATTGTTTGTGCAAACAGCGATCTCTCTAGTTAACTGTAACGCACAGCCTGTGCTTCACAGCCTGCAGCGGAGGCTTGTATATATTGTGTATTCAATACGGTAGTGCTGCTTTCTTTTTTTGTGAATGTTTCTGCCGACTTTGTTTTTTGTGAACCTGTCCGATGTTAGTATGTGCTCATTTAACATTTCATTTTTTACTTTTTATTTTAAATTGATGTGACGGTGTAAAAGTGACCACATGGGTTTTTATGGCAATTTTGATAACGATATAGCTTGATAGTTAATTAAAATTAGCAAGTTTAACAGGTGAACTTGATTTTTGCGTTAGGTTATGGGATTTTATGTAGTCTTGATTTTTAGTCATATGATAGTCGTTGTAGTTGTAATCAGCAGCGTTTCCAATTCTCTGCTAGTTGCCAAATTTTTGGAAAAAAATAAATCAAAGCCCACTGAACTAAATTGAATATTGCTTTGTCCATATTGCACGCAATGTCATTTAGAGGGCTAATGCAGCTACCTGTTTTGTATTTGCAATGTTTATGAAAATTTATGTTTTCAATAAATAGAAGAAAATACAGCGGGTATAAAAAATATACTCAAATTGTAGGCAGAACATTTTATTGTCCACAGTGTAGAGTGGACAATACTAGTTCGCTAGTCAACTAGTTTGACCAGTGTCATACTAGCGTAAGCGTTTGTGGTTAGAAACAAGGCCCGTCACTACAACCAATAGAATGAACGACATATGGGATGAAGGGGGAAGGGCTTGGCCCGCGGGCTAAACCAATTACCAACCGTCAACAGTTAACTGACAGGGTCATGACCCTTTCACATCCAATCACAATAATTAACAACTATTACCCATAATACAAATCAACTTCCGTTT